>JAXQQM020068614.1:0-78943 GCA_034641835.2 Pinus albicaulis | reverse complement strand
TTTTTATTTGTGTCTTTTTCAATGTCTGTCTCAAGTTTCAAAGATTCTATTTCCTCATCATTATTCGTTAGAACACCATCTTCGTCAAATGTAACATTTATTCTCTCCACTATCTGTTTTCATATTAGATTATAGAATTTATAGGCCTTTCTTTTCCATGAGTAACCAACAAAGATACCTCCGTCAACACATGATTCAAACTTACCCATATTTTGATCTTCTCTTTTCATATAACATTTACTTTCGAAGATTCCGAAATATTTTACATTAGTCAATTTTCCTTTCCATAATTCTAATGGGGTCTTGTTGCAATTATTTCTAAGAAGACTTTGGTTGATAATGAATTTTTCTATATCAATCTCTTGAACCTTGAAATTTTCATCCAATTTTAAGTCCTTCAACATTGTTCTACCGATTTTCTGTACGGTGTTGTTCTTTCTTTCAACAACTCTATTTTGTTGAGGTGTTTGTGTTATTGAAAATTGTCTTTTTATTCCATTTTGGTCACAGTATTTCTGAAATAATCTGGAAGCGAATTCTCTTCCCTTATCTTATCTTAGATATTTTATTTTCAAATCATTTTCATTTTCAACCAATTCCTTGTAGATCTTAGAGCACTCAATTCTTCAGATTTTTTCTTTTCGAAACTGACGGCTGTCATCCTGGTATAATAATTTATCATTAACATGAACTATAATTCTCCATCTAAGCCATTTTTTCTCATAGTACCAGATATATCAGTATGTATCAATTCCAATGGATGTGATGCAAAGTGTTATTTTGTTTTAAATTCGACTTTTGTTTGCTTGCTGTCCCGACATGCCTCACATAGTGTGTTGGAAGGTTTTGAGATTTTCGGCATTTCTTGCACTAATTCCTTTTTGTTTATCCTGACAATATTGTCAAAGTTTATGTGACCCATTCATTTGTTCCATAACCATATTTCATCTTCGTTAGCTAGTAGACATGCTTTAGTTGCTTCATCTAGAACATATATGTCATTTGGAGCTCGACTTGCTGTAGCCACAATTTTACCATACCTGCCTTTACTAATTTCACATTTTGTAGAGTTGAATAGCATTGTGTGTCCTTGATCACACATTTGTCCAACACTAAGTAGATTTTGATTCATGTTTTCAACCAATAGAACATTCCTGGCTAGAACATATTTTCTTCCGAGAGTGAGGGCACATGATCCTATAACATTTGAAGATCCATCATTTCCAAAGGATACAGTTCCATCATTCTTCTCTTTTAGAGATACAAATTTATTTCTATATCTAGTCATAGGCGTTGAGAAAATGCTATCAAACTTCCACAAATCTTTGTTGTTTTGAGCCTTGAGAGCGAGAGCACAATTATCATTCTTATTCTTCTTCCATGTTCGTTTGTTCTATGGCTTTGAAGATTCTTCTAGAGGATTTTCAAGTCTACAGCCTCTGGATATGTGTCAAAATTTTTGACATTCGTAAAATTCCATATTATTTCTTAAATGTTCAAATCTATTGATGTTTTGTTGAGCCCTGGGAGGTTCATATTTGAAATATCCCTTGGAATTATATTGGCTCCTATTGTATGTGCGACATTCTACAACTTTATGACCAAATTTTCCACATGAAGAACAATAGCCATGAAAAATACGTTGGTACCTAGATGAAAATATTCGTCGAGGAATTTTCTTCCAAGGCTGTTCTTGTGAATATTGTCCAATGAAGTCTACATGCATGTGAGATCTCATAGGTTCATTGTACTTTGTTGTATAAGGTTGTGCTTCTTCTTATTTGTAACGAAGGCCAGTTTTGTCATTGTAATATCATTGATTGGTGATGAGTTCTTCCAATGCCCTTGAGATGTTGGCATATTTTTGGACAATTTTTCCCTTCCTCACTTACGCAACAAGACTACTTCATCTTCTAATACTTCCCTTTCTTGGTTGCTTACTTCCAACTTCTTTTGAAATGAATCTTCAATACATTTGTGTTCTTCAACTTCAATTTTGAGACCTTGAACTTGTTCTTCAAGATTATTGGAACGAATATTCTGTAATGTCTCCCCATGACTTTCCTCTAACCAATGAAATTTTTTTTTTTCTCCATAATTCTATAAATAAAAGTCTACATTTCGTAATTATTTATTTTACTATATTAAATCAATTCACTGTATGCATTCATACTTGTAAGTGGTAACTTAATAATAAAGCTACGAAAAATATACAGATATTTTTTCCATCTAACTAACCTACTTATGAGTTCAATACCCCTACAAGTCATGTATTATATCATTGGGTTTGATATATTATGGGATATCAAATTTTGTTGCACTAATCTTGTTCCATTCGCACTTGTGCTTTTATAAATATATGTAGAGATTTCGATATCTTCGCCTCATGGAGTCTACTTTACTTCCAACGGCAGAGATGTGACTCCAATAACATTTATTTTGCATGCTACTATGTCAATGTTTAAATATACTATGCACCGAAAGATCTTTAACGTGTCGTGCCTGGGCTTCAAGTGATTTTTTTTTTTTTTTTGGTACATACTCTTAAGTTATTTTATAGTTCACACTGCTATTGTCAACTACCTTGCTATCAATGAGTAGTTATTGTCATCATGTTCATTTAATGGATTGATACGGGCCAGATTTACCTTTCTCCTCGGCCATCGAAACAATATTATTTAAATTACAATCCTCCGGACATGACTTTCATTCCACGGAAGTAGTACAGTTCGTCTTAAATGGCTTAACGCGTTGATCCATGTAGCCATTGGTGAATAGCTACCACCTGGACGACAGGATCTTCCCTAGGGTTTCTACGTTTTTCTACTACTTGAGTCCTTCACCGACTCGGTTATAATTTCCCGATGTTCTTTCCACCATGGCGTAATTCTGGTTCGTTCTGGCAACTGAAGGCAAGACTTCGTGCCAGCTACTGGTTTCTAGTTTCGAATTTGGGCACGATATCTTCTGGGTGAGCGTATAATCTCTCCTTAAGTTTATTTTTCAATATTCTATGTGAGTTTTCGACCCTGGTCGACACTATTTGTCCATTTTCTGGCTTTCGCCACTACTCGTATCAATTTTTACATTTACATTTGTGATGCTCAATTTGTTTCCACGAATTATTCCTCTCTACTAGAGCTGGAATAGATATCTAATGTTTCCATTGATAATATTTATGTTTTCCTCCCTTTTCAAGTTTGAAATTTCACATTTGATAGGTAGGAGATTGATATAATTTAACTTGTGGTTTTCTCCTAATTTCGTGAATGAGTGTTCTCATTCCATATCGGCACATCCCTATGGGTTTTGGAAGGGTTGTTTGTCCTTTGATTCATGGTGCCTTCTCATGGTCCTGTATGAATATTCTCGAGGGTTATTCACTTCCTCACGCGGCTTCCACATGGTCGAGTTGTCTCCCTTGAACCAAATGAAATAGGTTAGTCCCTAATGTGTGAACTGTGATGCATTTTAACGTTTGTTTCAATTTCCAGTGATTTTTTTTTCTTATACCAGGTATTGATCTACTTTATCGTATGTTACCCTTACTCTTGACAGATGAGCACGCACGTCCTGTTTCTGTGAAGGTGACTATCTTTCTCTTCGCTGGTTTTGTTTTATGCTATCATTCTCAACTTATTTTTTACTTACATAAATTTTTATTCTATTTGCAGGTATCCTCGTCCTTGATTTGGTGTTTATTTTAACTCCTTCAATCACTAATTTAACGTGCAATCACTATTCTAATCGCTACCACCGTATGTATTCCTCTTTTAAGGTTGGTACGAATTTTCCACAGCTATGTTTGACCTCTAGGGTCAATGTGTTTTATACTATTCCCAAAATTTTGTACAAGTAGCCCTCTGTAATTTAATAGGGTTTCTCATTCAGTTTGTAATAGACTAAGTTATATTGGTTTATTGTCGATTTCCCTTAATGGACTGTCGTATTTTTAAATACATGGCTTAGGACTGAGCACCGATATGGTGACATTTTTGGATACTCGATTTTATTAAATTGCATACTTCCCCATGCCCACTTATTCTACAGTCAGTTATGGATTGCAGGATTGTGGTTGCAGTTTTCGTTCAGGAACATACGTAAATCTCTTGTTGAAATTTCATATAGTTGCATTATGAGAGGATATTGTATTACTACTCCTGGTTAAAAATTTTCTGTTTTCAACTCTCTTAAATTTTACTTTGAAGTGGTTGCTACCCTTTTTCTGAACCTATGTGTTCGCTATATCTTCATTTCTCTTTTTTTTTTTATAGCATACCATGAACCAGAACTTAAATTTGACAACTGAAGTTCAACTATTGTCAAGTTGTTATAGAACCAGAATAAAATATACTTTGCGACAACAGAAAGGTCTTCTTGTTTATATTATAGCAGATTCTTTCGCCTTACACTGTCATAATCTAGTGTTCCACCTAATATTAAAATAACATGATTACCAACTGTAGGGATTCTAGGGTTTTCACTACTGTCATGTATAATTTCACCTGTCTCAAATCTCATTCATTTTTCTGTCTCCTATAAAAGGGTATTCTCTTGAATGTGTTAGTCTCCAACTACAAATGGTTTCTGAACTTTATTAAATTTAGATGCATGTTCATTTTAAACATTCACTTAAATATATATATAATTTTCTTTTTGGAAAAAAAATCCACAGACTATAGTACAGATACAAATTATATCTAATCATGTTTAATTTCACCTTGCAGCCTTTTGAGAAGTTAACTATGTGTGCATGCAACTTTTTCAATAGAACTTTAATTGTTAAAACACTGTGTAGTCTGTTCTTATGTACGGTTCATTTCACTGTAACTTATTCTTACATCATTTCTTTATGGAAATAAATTTTGGTGTATAGTATGTCAATATTTCTTCTACCTGCATAACTTTAGGCATTTAACACAGAATCTTATTTGTTTCTATCCTTTCCTACATGGATTAAATGAATATTATGTCCATTTTTTTTTATATCTGTTCCTATAACATTATACTGCTTTCTTTTCCTATGTTCGACAGTTATTTTATTAACACAGAAGCAGATTAAAGTTAAATCAATAAATCATCTATGGGAAAATGTATCCTCAGATTTAGACCAACATTGGTTTAAAGACTCAGCTGGATTCTTCCCACAGATTTTTATTCCTACAACTATACAAAATTGAGAGAATTTATTTCTTCACTACAATTCTGTTAAATGTAGAGAATAACCAATCCACCAATTTTAAGCTAATATAATAAGTATAACCAGTTTACGAAATAACAGCTACATAACCATTCATACAAATTAGGGACATACCACTTCTGCAATTGACCAACCTCCCAACCTTAGAGCTCTTTTATCCTTCAGAACTCACCCCCGAGCTGAGATCATCTCCTAGAACAGATCCACCTCTAATCTGTTTAGGAGTAGCTTATTTAAGCTTTTGCTCCCCAAAGCCTGTTTCTAATTCTGCGTCCAGAATTTCAGGATGCTTTTCTTCCGACATGCCTAGGATTCCCTTATTTAGGGATTTTTAAATCTGCTTTCTATTTTTCTTAGCTTTTTACCTCTTCCCAATTACTCTCCACCTCATTGGGTAAAAAATAGATTTTTCCTCAAAAATATAATTTGGAAATAAATTCTTTCAAGGATTTTTGAAAGATTCTTGGGGAAAGTATTTGCCTCTTTCCATCCTCATGGATTTAGCAATTGATCTCATGATTCTCATTTGGTAAATCTGCACAAAATTTATTTTATTTAATTCTCATAATTAAATACTTAATTACATCCAAAAAATACTTATCCATTGGGGTCCACTCCCTTTTGGATTAAATTTAAAATGTCTAGCTTGCAAGAAAACATAAAACTGGGGGTGTTACATATTCCCCCTCTGAAAGCAAACACCGTCCTCGGTGTTGATAACTAATTACTAGAATTCATTTTTCAAAAAAATATGGATATTTTTCCATCATCTCAGCTTCTCTTTCCCAGGTAGCTTCTTCAACAATAAAGTTCTTCCACTTCACCTTTACTCTTGCTACTGTTCGATTTCTCAATTCAATTTCTTCCCTCTCCAATATTTGAAGTGGCTCTGGACCTGGATCACATTCCAATAAAAAATGTGAGAAGCATCATGTACATATCTTTTTAATAATGAAACATGAAACACATCATGAACTTTAACATGGGGCGACAAGGCCAGCTTATAAGCCACTGGTCCCACCCTTTCTAACACTTCAAAAGGCCCACAATATCTAGGAGCCAATTTTGCACAACTTCCAGCATAAAGTGTGCTCTTTTTGGGTTTAATACGCAAATACACATGCTCCCCCACTTTGAATTCTCGATGTACCCTCTTCTTATCAGCATAGTTTTTTTGTCAATCCTGTGCTGTCTTGATGTTTCTTTGTATTTGTTTTACAATTCTTTCCATCTCTTGTAAGGCATCTGGTCCCAACATTAGCTTATCCTCAAGTTGGCTCCAGCTTAAAGGAGTATGACATTTCCTTCTATAGAGTGCTTCAAACGGACTCATTTTGATGGAGGATTGATAGCTGTTATTATAGCTGAATTCAACTAAATGCAAGTAGTCTTCCCTTTTGATGGCCTATCCATCACATACATTCTCAGCATATCCTCCAAAATATGATTTGTTCTCTCTGTCTGACCGTCGGTCTGAGGGTGATAAGCAGTACTAAAATTCAACTTAGTTCCCATGCCCCCAAATAGACCTTTCCAAAAAGCTGCTGTGAACTTAGCATCTCTGTCCAAAAAAATCATCTTTGGGACCGCGTGGAGCCTTACTACTTCCTTTAGGAACACATTCGCCACTTGGGCTGTCGCAAAAGTATATTTCACAAGTATGAAGTGTGCAGCTTTTGTTAAAGTGTATACCACTACCATCACTGAGTCGTGTTGGTATTTGGTTTTGGGTAGCCCTGTTATGAAATATATAGAAACGGTGTCCCATTTCCATTCTGAAATTGACAAAGGATTTAGCAGACCAGCAGGATGCTGGTGCTCAAATTTAACTAGTTGACACTCCATGCACCTAGCTAAATATTCTGCTACATCTATTTTCATTCCTGGCCAAAAAAACTTCTTTTTCAAAGCTGTTAGCATTTTTTGATATCCAGGGTGCCCTGCATGCAGTTTTTTGTGATATTCATCTAGGATTTATTTTTTTAAAGTTTCCACATTAGCGATATACAATCTATTTTTGTAACAAATCATCCCTTTTTGGTTTTGAGTGTATTCAGCCATCTCCTTATTTAGTATTTTCACCTGTAGATTCTCATAATTTGGATCCTGGTCTGCTACATTTTTCACTAGATCTTCGAAATCAAAATTAGCACTACTTCCAATGCTATTTATGTTTTGGCAAGCATTTCTGCTCATGGCATCAGCAATTTTATTTTCTTTCCCTCTGATGTGTTTTATATTCATATCAAATTCACTCAGAAAAGACAGCCACCTGACTTGTCGAGCATTCAAATCAGTTTGGGAAAAGAAATATTTAAGACTAATATGATCAATCATCAATGTAATTTTTTTTCCAAGAAGATAGTTTCGCCACATCTTCAAGGCATGAATTACAGTAGCCAATTCCAAATCATATGCACTATAGTTCTGTTCATGTGTCTTAAGTTTCCTAGACTCATATGAAATAACCGAATTTTATTGCAATACGACTCCTCCCAGCCCCTCTCTACAGGCATCCGTACACACAACAAATTCTTTATCAGGATTTGCATTCTTTAGTATAGGGGCTGTAGTGACTTTTAATTTTAATTTTTCAAAACTGTTTTGGAATTTTTCAGTCCACTCAAATTTGACACCCTTTTTTTGTAGTGAGGTTATGAGATATGCTATGGCAGAAAATATTTCTACAAATCTGCTATAATAACCTACAATCCCCATGAATGATCTCACTGCTGAAACATCAGTTGGCACTGGCCATTCTCTAATAGCCCTTATATTTTCAGGGTCGACAACCTAACCTTGTTCAGAAATAATATGACCCAAGTATTGGATCTTGTCCTTATAGAAATCAAATTTACTGAACTTGGCATGCAACTGGTTTTCTTTCAAAGTTTGCAACACTATCCTCGAGTGTTCTTTGTGCTCCTTCTCATTTTTTGAATAAACTAAAATATATTCTATGAACACTAGGATGAATTGATCCAAGTACTTGTTTAAAAACTGTTCATTAAGCACATAAAGGTGGTAGGGGCATTTGTCAAACCGAAAGGTAGGACTAAAAATTCGTAGTGACCATACCTGGTTCGAAAAGTTGTTTTACTAATGTCTTCCTCCTTAATTCAGAGTTAGTGATAACCAGTCCTTAGATCAATCTTAGAAAATACTGAAGCCCCTCTTACCTGATCAAAAGGATCATTAATTCGAGGCAACAGATATCGGTTTTTATTTTTCAACTTATTCAGCTGACGGTAATCAATGCACATTCTAAAGGTTCCATCCTTCTTTTTCACAAAAAACACTGGTGCTCCCCAAGGAGACACACTCGGTCTGATACAACCCTTATCCAGAAATTCTTGCAGTTGCATTTTTAGTTCCATGAGTTTAGGGGGACTCATTCGATAAGGGGCTCGGGAAATAGGTGTTGCTCCCAGCACCAAATCGATTGAAAAATCAACCTCTCTCTTGGGGGGAAGATGAGGAATCTCATCTGGAAAAACTTCCTTAAACTCACTTACAACTGGCAGAGAGTCCAGCAGGTGTTCTTCAGGTTGCTGTTCTAATTCTTCGACATGTACCACATATACTTGATATCCTTTCCTAGCTGTTCTTTTTAGTTGTAGTGCTGATATTTGTCTTACAGAGATGGCTTTTGGTTTTCCATTGAGAATAAAAGGTTTCCCTTCTTCATCTATGCAATGCAGCGTCTTATCCCAACAGTTCATCATAGCCTTTCTCTTTTCCAGCCAGTCCATTCCTATCAGCAAGTCATATGAGCCTAAGGGAAGAATGTTTAAATTCACTTCTATCTGAAAATCATTTAATTTAATTGTTGTTTGAGTTAAATTATGAGTTACTTTCCTCTTGGTGCCAGTGGCTAACTAGACCATCCAAGATTGCTAAAAATTTTCAGTTTTTAGATTGCATTTTTCTACCACTTGTGGACTAATGTAACTCAAAGAAGCACCTGGATCAATTAAAAAAGTAACAGATTGGTCAACAATATTACCTTCCATTTCAACCATGGTAGCTTGGTGTTCCTCTTGTCGATTCTCCAAGGCTGCACTGATAGTGGGTATATTTCTTGCTATATCATTTATTGTCGTAGCTTCTCGATCCCTCATAATCATCTGAATATTTCGGTGGGGGCAATCCCTCAAGAGATGAGGTTCTCCACAACCCCAGAATTTCAAAGGCTCCCTCATCTTAACTGTGCCTTCCTTCTTATTTTCTCCATATAGTTGTTTGGAACCAACTTGAGACTAAGTAGTTTGGCTTTCTCTTGGTTTATTAAACTTTTTCCGCTGATGATCCCTACCAAAATTCTTTAAGTTATCTGGTTTCGGTTTCTTTCCTTTGATTTCACCCTTATTTATCCAGCCTTTTCCATGCTCACCCTTTCCTTTAAACTACTGGTAGCATAACTTATCTTTCCTCACTGCTTCGTCCATAGTTTTTGGGTTATCAAACTCGATATTCTCTTTTTACACGGCAGGAAAACAGTTCAAAAACCTTTGCACCTTTGCCTTATCTTCCCTAATGTAAGCAACATATCTCAACAGATTTGTAAAATTGGTGACAAAATCATCAATATTGAGCTGTCCTAGTCTAAGTTCATGGAATTCCTTTGCTTTATCATCATAGTAACGTTCGTTCAAATAGCGATTTTTAAACTTGACTTGGAAATCTTCCCAAGTCAATGTTTTTTCATCAATGGCATGGATCCTTTTCATCTCCTCCCACCACAAGGTAGCCTTACCTTATAGTTGGTAGACAGCTAATCTGGCCATCAGATTGCTTTCATATTCATAGACCTGAAAATACTTAATCATGTTCAACAACCAAGCTTCAGCATCTTCCTCCTTCTCCCCATCATAGGAGGGAGGATTGATCTTTCAGAATTCCCCCTGTAATTCCTTTTTCTGGTTATACTAATGCCTAGTAGTATCATCATCCTCAGAATCATCAGGGAACTTACCCTTCTTCCTCTTTCCGGAACCTTCTGTTAGGTCCCTATATCACTAGTATAGTCCCTTATTATTGTTAGTGTAACCCCCTTATTATCATTATTGAACCCTTGTAACCCCCATTTTGTTATTATTGTGCCCTTAAATTATTATTGTTAGGTCGGCTAGGATTACATTGTGGCCCACTAGGATTACATTATGGCCCCATGGACTCCTATATATAGAAAGGAGGTTTTGTAAATTGTATCATCCAATAATTTTTCATTTATGTAATGTATTGGAGGTTTCCCCCTCGAAGTGGCTCATTTCTAAGGCGTTTATATCTCTTTTCTTCTCTTTTTGGAGCTGGTTACATAACATTTGGTATTAGAGCTTTGGATTCTAGGGTTTCGCTGCTCCAAATAGGTGATCATGGAATTTTTGCTATAAATTGTTTTCTACGAAGCTTCATAAGCTGAAATTTTTAGGGTCCGAATCTGAAATCTTGAGGCAGTTTTTCTAAAAATTTCAGAGCCTGGTTCGCAATATTTTCGGAGATATGATCTATGGAAGTTAGGTCTTTTTTCAGGCTCCTAAACAGGTCATCGTGGAATTTTCGCTATAAAAAATTTTCTACGAAGTTTCAGAATCTTAAATTCATATGGTGCGAAGCTGAAATCCTGAGGAAATTCTTCATAAAATTTTAGAGCTTGGTTTTCAATATTTTTGGAGATATGATCTGTGGAAGGTAGTGCTTTTTCAGGCTCCTGAATTTCATCTCAAAGAGGTGATCGTGGGAAAAGTTCAATAACTCTCTCTCTGGGCATCAGATTGGAGTGTCGTAAAAAGTGGTTGCAAGTACACGGACTGCAGTTTTGTGGCTATCAGATTTAGAGATGAAGGATGAAACAGTGATATGTGGCAAGTCGTACAAGTTCACTCTGCTGAACCAGTCCAAGATTGGGTCATTGTGGGAGATTGAAAATAAATTTGTCTTGAAGAATCCAAATCAGATCATACCTGTGGCATTTGAAAGATAGTTCAAAAGGCTACTACAGAAGTGAATTTTAGATATTGAATATTCTCAATTATAGAGATAATTCAATTTCAATACATAGCTCCTAAAAATCAAGTAAAAGGTGTGTATTTTTTTTTCCGAATTGCATAAGTCTTGTTTGAATAATCAAGTTGAATTGATTCCAAGGGAATATTGTAGAATAGATATCAGTATTGGATTCTAAAATGGCCCCTAAAAAGAATTCAACTCCCATTAAGCCTTTAGAAGGCTCTACTGTGACTCATGAAGACGAAGAATGGCAACATGACATATCAAAATTACAAGAGCAAGTGCAACAAATTTCTCTCTCGCAAAGAACAACAAAAAATGAAATGGAAGTTTTGAAGAAAGGCATGGAAACTAATATGGATGGTTTGAAGAAAGGCGTGGAAGCTAAGATGGATGGCATGGAAGTGGGCATGGAAGCTAAAATTGATGACATGGAAGCTAAGATCGATGAAAACATTAAAGACAACATGGAAAACATGAAGAATGATCTAAAAGCATACATGGAAGGCTTGACGACAAGCTTAAAACAAGAAACGATTCCTAATTGTGGAAATATAGTAGAAGAACCTCATGATGAGAACAAAATAAATGTTAATCGTGATTTCATAACCTCTAATGTTGGTGGGAAGAACCACCATATTCCAAAAATGGATATGAGGAAGTTTGATGGAAAGGATCCTGTAACATGGATACTACAGATGGAGCAATATTTTGATCTCCATAACGTGCAAAACACACAAAAGGTACGCATTGCAACTTTACATTTAGAAAAAAATACATTTGTATGGTATCGATGGATTTGCTCCCGTAAAAAAATTGTCACTTGGTCAATTTTTACGGAGGAAATGATAGCACATTATGAGGATACGAAGAGCAACACCTTCTTTAGCCAATTGATAAATCTAAAACAAAAGGGTTTAGTGGGGCAGCACATTGAGGACTTCCAAAAATTGAATATAAGGGTAACTGATATTCCAGAGGAACACAGGATTGATCTCTTCATAGGCACTTTAAAGGATAACATCCAACATGAAGTTCGTGTTTTGGAACCAGATTCATTGGAGAAGGCATTCAGGTTGGCAAGAAAAGTTGAATTTAAAATAATGGCGACAAGGAAGCCTACCACTCAATTCTATAAAGAAGGAAGTGTTGCTACGCCTAGATTTCCACAACCTACAAGGTTGACACCACAACAATTGGAAGAAAAAAGAGCAAAAGGGCTTTGCTACGGTTGTGATAGAAAATACACTAAAGGTCATAAGTGTGCTGAGAAGAAATTATTTTACATAGATTGTGAAGAGGAAGAAGAAAATGAACAAGAAGAGGATATACACCAGGAACCAGCCCTAGAAGAGGAAGAAATGAATCCGACCATATCTTGTAATGCACTAGCAGGAATTACCACTCCTCAAACTCTCAAGATAGAAGGACATATCAAGAAGAAAAAGGTAATAGTGTTGATTGATTAAGGTAGCACCCATAATTTTATTCATTGTAAGGTAGCCAAGGAATTAAATTGTTTCCTATACCCAACACCAGAATGTCAAGTGATGGTTGCAAATGGAGGAACTATAAATTGCTCTAGAAAATGCCATAATATTAAGCTAACCGTGGGGGAATATGTATTGACTAGTCCAATGCTTTTCATTCCTATGGTAGGTGTTGATGTTGTACTAGGAGTACAATGGTTACAATCTTTGGGGATGGTAGCTTTTAATTTTCAAGAACTTTTCTTGAAATTTTTTTCAGAAGGAAAGGAAGTCGAATTACGGAGTATTGAAGGGAAGCCAGGAAGGATAATAAGCTCTAATGTCATGAAAAAGATTCTAAATAAATAACAACGAGGCGTAATTGCACAATTATGCTCACTAGAAGTTCCGACATCAAAATCATCTATTTCTGCAAATCTCCAACAAGTCTTGGACAATCATTCCAAGGTGTTTGAAACTCCCAAAGGACTCCCACCTATTCGTGATCATGATCATGCTATTCATTTGATTCCAGGAAGTGTTCCTCCAAACATCGGGCCTTATAGATATCCTTACTTCCAAAAGAGCGAAATTGAACGTATGATTGCAGAAATGTTAGAGGCGGGTATAATTCAACCTAGTCAAAGTTCTTTCTCTGCTCCTGTAGTATTGGTACACCAGAAGGATGGATCATGGCGAATGTGTCCGGATTATAGGGAGCTCAATAAGCTCACCATTAAAGACAAATTTCCCATTCCTGTGATTGATGAATTATTGGATGAATTACATGGAGCAATTTATTTTACCAAGTTGGATCTTCGTTCGGGATATCATCAAATTAGAATGAAGACTGAAGATATTCCAAAAACAACATTTCAAACTCATGAGGGTCATTATGAATTTTTGGTCATGCCTTTTGGCCTTCCCAGTGCACCTTCTACATTTCAAGGGTTGATGAATTCCATTTTCAAACCCTTCCTTAGAAAATTTGTGCTAGTATTTTTTGATGATATACTAATCTACAGCAGGTCTTGGAAGGATCATGTTGAACATGTTGACAGGGTGCTCAAACTATTGCAGGAGAAACAATTATATGCAAGAAAATCCAAATGTTTCTTTGGAGTACAAGAGGTGGAATATCTGGGTCATATTGTATCTCACGAGGGTGTTAAAGTAGACCCTAAAAAAATTAAAGCCATTAAGGAATGGAAAGTCCCCACAAACATAAAGAAGTTGCAAGGATTTCTCAGGTTAATAGGGTATTATCGCAAGTTTTTTAAGAATTATGGGAGAATAGCAGCATCTCTAACAACATTATTGAAGAAAGATGCATTTTCATGGACTCCTGAAGCAACTAAGGCCTTTGAACATCTTAAGGAGGCAATGTGCCATGCAACGGTCTTAGCTATGCCAGAGTTCACAAAAACCTTTATTGTGGAATGTGATCCCTCAGGAAATGGAATTGGTGCAGTTTTAATGTCGAAAGGAAGACCCATTGCTTTTGAAAGTCACCCAATCAAAGGAAAGTATTTACAGAAACCTATTTATGAGAAGGAAATTTTAGCAATACTTCATGCACTAAAGAAATGGCGAACTTACCTAACGGGAAGACACTTCAAGGTAAAAACTGATCATGATAGTCTTAAACACTTTTTGGAACAAAGACTATCATCAGAAGAGCAACGAAAATGGGTCACAAAGATGTTGGGTTATGACTTTGAAATAATCTACAAAAAAAGAAAGCTTAATATTGTTGCAGATGCACTCTCAAGAAAGAATGAAGAGGTGGAAGCATTTCTTTGTGCCATCTCTATTATCCAACCAGATTGGATAACTGAAGCAAGAGATGAATGGAAGAAGGAAAAAGATGTATGGACACTCATTCAAAAGTTGCAGCAAGATCCTAGTACATCTGATACATTTAGTTGGAAAAATGATTCCTTATGGTACAAAGATCGCTTATATCTTTGTAAGAACTCCCAACTAAAACAAAAGATTCTTCTGGAATTGCACACTTCTCCTTTAGGAGGACACTCAGGATTTTTAAAAACTTACCACAGGGTGAAGAAAGAATTTTTTTGGGATGGCCTTAAATCTGATATTCAAAAATTTGTGGCGGAATGTTTGGTTTGCCACCAGAATAAAGTGGAAACAATTAAGACCCTGAGACTTCTACAACCTTTATCCATTCCAAGTCAACGTTGGGAGGAGATTTCAATGGATTTTATCACAGGTTTACCTAAGTCCGAAGGAAAGAGTGTCATCATGGTGGTAGTTGATAGACTTACCAAGTATGCACACTTTTGTGCATTATCTCATCCATTTAAAGCAAGTACAGTTGATACTACATTTATGGATAGAATTCAAAAGCTACATGGAAGCCCAAGGGTTATTGTGAGCGATAGAGATCCCATTTTTACTGGAAATTTTTGGACGGAGTTATTTTCTTGTTTGGGTACTCAATTAGCTCATAGCTCATCTTATCATCCTCAATCTGATGGTCAAACTGAGATCGTAAATAAATTTTTGGAAGGATATCTTCATTGTTTTGTATCTGATAAACAAACACAATGGGTCAAGTGGTTACCTCTTGCTGAATGGTGGTATAATACTTCCTTCCATATTGCAGCAAAAATGACCCCATTTATGGCACTTTATGGATATCATCCACCATCCATCACATCATATTTAAGAGAAAATTCGAAGGTTCAAGCAGTGGAAGATCACATCGAGCATCAGCAAGAATTTCTCCAACTCTTAAAGGATAACATGAATTTGGCACAAAATCGAATGAAACAAAAGGCAGATCAACATCACAGCGAGAGATGTTTTGATGTAGGAGATTGGGTATTTTTACGGCTACAACCATACAAACAAATGTCCCTTAAGCAAGCTAAGAAGGATAATAAATTATTTCCAAAGTACTATGGTCCTTACAAGCTGTTGCAAAAGATTGGTTCTATGGAATACAAATTGGAGCTTCCTGCTTCTTCGCGAGTACATCCAGTTTTCCATGTTTCATGCTTAAAGAAGGTTATAGGTGAAAATCTTCCAGTTCAAACAATATTGCCAGAACTTGATGAGGAAGGAAAAATAATATTGGAACCTGAAGCGGTCACGGAAACAAGAACTCGACAACTACGGAATCAATCAATTTCAGAGTATCTCATCAAGTGGAAGAACTTACCCACTGAAGATTCTACATGGGAGGATGAGAATTTTATACAGAAGCACCCAGAGCTACTCAAGCGTTCAGGACAACACTTTTTTGAAGGAGAGGGGCATGTTAGGTCCCTATATCACTAGTATAGTCCCTTATTATTGTTAGTGTAACCCCCTTATTATTATTATTGAACCCTTGTAACCCCCATTTTGTTATTATTGTGCCCTTAAATTATTATTGTTAGGTCGCCTAGGATTACATTATGGCCCACTAGGATTACATTATGGCCCCATGAACTCCTATATATAGAAAGGAGGTTTTGTAAATTGTATCATCCAAGAATTGTTCATTTATGTAATGTATTGGAGGTTTACCCCTCGAAGTGGCTCATTTCTAAGGCGTTTATATCTCTTTTCTTCTCTTTTTGGAGCTGGTTACATAACACCTTCACCTTCTTGGTTGTTCCGCGAAGTTAATTCTCTAATGAGATTTTCCTGCTCCTCACTGGCTAATGACAGTCTGTCATTCTGCCTTCTTAGCTCAACCATTTCTTGTTGCAAACTATGCAACATAGCCATCACCGGGGCATTGGGATCTGGTGTATTATATTCATCATGGAGATGAACATAAATTTCGTCGCTTCCAGCCATTTGAATTTTCTATTTGAGCACCACTGTACACTAAAGAACGCATATCAGTAATATTTTTTTTTTTTCCAACAATAATTAATTTATACAGTGAGCACAACAACAGCCCAGTTTTTTCTAACCTGGGCTTTGATACCATTTTTAATGTCTCCCCATGACTTTCCTCTAACCAATGAATTTTTTTTTTCTCCATAATTCTATACATAAAAGTCTGCTTTCCGTAATTATTTATTTTACTATATTAAATCAATTCACTGTATGCCTTCATACTTGTAAGTGGTAACTTAATAATAAAGGTAGGAAAAATATATATATATATATATATATATATATACATATATATTTTCCATTTAACTAACCTACTTATGGGTTCAATACCCCTACAAGTCATGTATTATATCATTGGGTTTGATATATTATGGGATATCAAATTTTGTCGCACTAATATTGTTCCATTCGCACTTGTGCTCTTATACATATATGTAGAGATTTCGATATCTTTGCCTCGTGGAGTCTACTTTACTCCCAACGGTAGAGATGTGACTCCAATTAAATTTATTTTTCACGCTCCTATGTCAATGTTTAAATATACTACGCACCAAAATATCTTTAACGTGTCGTGCTTGGGCTTCATGTGATTTTTTTTTTTTGGTACATACTCTTGAGTTCTTTTATCGTTCACACTGATATTGTCAACTGCCTTGCTATCAATGAGTATTTATTGTCATCATGTTCGTTTAATGGATTGATACGGGCCAGATTTACCTCTCTCCTCAGCCATCGAAACAATATTATTTAATTTCCAATCCTCCTGACATGAATCTCATTCCACGGAAGTAGTATAGTTCATATTAAATGGCTTAACGCGTTGATCCATGTAGCCATTGGTGAATAGCTACCACGTGGATGGCGGGATCATCCCTAGGGTTTCTACGTTTTTCTACTACTTGAGCCCTTCACTGAATCGGTTATCATTTCCCGGTGTTCTTTCCACCATGGCGTAATTCTGGTTCGTTTTGGCAATTGAAGGCAAGACTTCGCGCCGACTACTGGTTTCTAGTTTCAAATTTGGGCACGATATCTTCTGGGTGAGCATATAATCTCTCCTTAAGTTTATTTATCAATCTTCTATGTGAGCTTTCGACCCTAGTCGATACTATTTTCCGATTTTCTGGCTTTCGCCACTACTCGTACCAAGTTTTACATTTACATTTGCGATGCTCAATTAGTTTCCACGAATTCTTCCTCTCTACCAGAGCTAGAATATATATCTCATGTTTTAGTTGATAGTATTTATGTTTGCCTCCCTTTTCAAGTTTAAAATTTCACATTTGACAGGCAGTAGATTGATATAATTTAACTTGTGGTTTTCTCCTTATTTCATGAACGAGTGTTCTCATTGCATCTCGGCGCATCCCTATGGGTTTTGGAAGGGTCGTTTGTTTTTTGATTCATGGTGCCTTCTCATGGTCCTGTAAGAATATTCTCGGGGGTTCTTCGCTTCCTCACGCGGCCTCCACATGGTCGAGCTGTCTCCCTTGAACCGAATGGATTAGGTTAGTCCCTGATGTGTGAACTGTGATGCATTTTAACGTTTGTTTGAATTTCCAGTGAAATATTTTTTTTTCTTATACCGGGTACTGATCTACTTTATCGTATGTTACCCTTACTCTTGACAGATGAGCACGCACGTCCTATTTCTTTGAAGGTGACTATCTTTCTCTTTGCTGGTTTTGTTTTATGCTATCATTCTCAACTTATTTTTTACTTACATAAATTTTTATTCTATTTGCAGGTATCCTTGTCGTTGATTTTGTGTTTATTTTAACTCTTTCAATCACTAATTTAACATGCAATCACTATTCTAATCTCTACCGCCGTATGTATTCCTCTTTTCAGGTTGGTACAAATTTTCCACAGCTATGTTTGGCCTCCAGGGTCAATGCGTTTTATACTATTCCCAAAATTTTGTACAAGTAGCCCTTTGTAATTTAATAGGGTTTCTCATTTAGTTTGTAATAGACTAAGTTCTACTAGTTTATTGTCGATTTCCCTTAATGGAATGTCTTATTTTAAATACTTGGCTTAGGACTGAGCACCGATATGGTGACATTTTTGGATACTTGATTTTATTAAATTGCATACTTCCCCATGCCCTCTTATTCTACAGTTAGTTATGCATTGCAGGATTGTGGTTGCATTTCTCATTCAAGAACATACGTAAATCTCTTGTTGAAATTTCATATAGTTGTGTTATGAGAGGATACTGTATTACTACTCCTGGTTAAAAATTTTCTGTTTTCAACTATCGTAAATTTTACTTTGAAGTGGTTGCTACCCTTTTTCTGAACCAATGTATTCGTTGTATCTTCATTTCCCCTTTTTTTTTAAAGCATACCATGAACCAGAACATAAATTTGACAACTGAAGTTCAACTATTGTCAAGTTGTTACAGAACGAGAATAAAATATACTTTGCGATAGCAGAAGGGTCTTCTTATTTATATTATAGCAGATTCTTTCGCCTTACACTGTCATAATCTAGTGTTCCACCTAATATTAAAATAACATGAATACCAACTATAGAGATTCTGGGGTTTTCACTACTGCCATGTATAATTTCACCTGTCTCAAATCTCATTCATTTTTCTGTCTCCTATAAAAGCGTATTATCTTGAAAGTGTTAGTCTCGAACTGCAAATGGTTTCCGAAATTTATTAACTTCATATGCATGTTCATTTTAAACATTCACTTAAATATATATATATATAATTTTTTTTTGGAAAAAAAATCCGCAGTCTATAGTACAGATATAAATTATATCTAATCATGTTTAATTTTAGCTTGCAGCCTTTTAAGAAGTTAACTATGTGTGCATGCAAATTTTCCAATAGAACTGTAATTGTTAAAACACTGTGTAGTCTGTTCTTATGTATGGTTCATTTCACTATAGCTTATTATTAAATCATTTATTTATGGAAATAAATTCTAGTGTATAGTATGTCAATTTTTCTTCTACCTGCATAACTTTAGGCATTTAACACAGAATCTTATTTGTTTCTATCCTTTCCTACATGGAGTAAATGAACAGTATGTTTATTTTTTGTGATATCTGTTCCTGTAACATTATACTTCTTTCTTTTCCTATTTTATTAACACAGAAGCAGATTAAAGTTAAATCAACAAATCATCTATGGGATAATGTATCCTCATATTTAGACCAACATTGGTTTAAAGACTTGGCTGGATTCTTCCCACAGATTTTTATTCCTACAACTATACGGAATTGAGAGAATTTATTTCTTCACTACAATTCTGTTAAATGTAGAGAATAACCAATCCACCAATTTTAAGCTAATATAATAAGTATAACCAGTTTACGAAATAACAACTACATAACCATTCATACAACTTAGCGACATACCACTTCTGCAATTGACCAGCCTTCCAATCTTAGAGCTCTTTTATCCTTTAGAACTCACCCCCGAGCTGAGATCATCTCCTAGAAAAAATCCACCTCTAATCTGTTTAGGAGTAGCTTATTTAAGCTTTTTCTCCCCAAAGCCTGTTTCTAATTCTGCATCCAGAATTTTACGATGCTTTTCTTCCTGCATGCCTAGGCTTCCCTTATTTAGGGATTTTTAAAGCTGCTTTCTATTTTTCTCAGCTTTTTACCTCTTCCCAACTACTCTCCACCTCATTGGGGAAAACCTAGTTTTTTCCTCAAAAATCTAATTTGGAAATAAATTCTTTCAAGGATTTTTGAAAGATTCTTGGGGAAATTATTTTCCTCTTTCCATCCTCATGGATTTGGAAATTGATCTCATGATTCTCATTTGGTCAATCTACACAAAATTTATTTTATTTAATTCTCATAATTAAATACTTAATTACATCCACAAAATACTTATCCATTGGGGTCCACTCCTTTTGGATTAAAGTTCAAATGTCTAGCTTGCAAGAAAACATAAAACTGGGGGTGTTACATATTCTCATTCTTGAGCTCTTTTATAAGCTTGATTGCCTCCTTAGAAATTTATTCTATGGTCAACCCTTCTTCTTCATTCTTTGATACCTCTTGTTTATTGTGCTTGGACATAAAAAATACTCTATCGTTGGCTACTTCTTCATTGTCACTGTCTTCATCGGATGATGAGATATCTTCTTTAGAGAGAAAGTTCCTTTTGAATCCTTTCTTTTTGCCTTGCTTGTTGAATTTATTAAAGCCTTTCTTTCTTGTTGAGTTTCCATCACTTTTGTTCAAAAATTTTGCTTCAAAATTCCCAACCTCACCACATTTGAAACATATCAATGGAATTTTACCTTTGAATTTTCCCTTACCAATTTTTATTTTTCTCGTACATTAAGCATATTCTCCATCTGAAATACCTTCTTCATCACCTTCCTTTTCTTCACACTTGCAGGTCCAGGTATTTTCCTTTGAAGGTTTTTTGTCCTTATTGGTTTTCTTATATGCAACGAATGTAGTATCTAGATGGGAAGTACCCTCTTATTTATCAAGTCTCATTTCATATGCTATGAGAACTCCATGTAAATCCTCTTTGCTGAGTTTGTCCATATTTTCACTTTATTCTAAGAGCGATACCTTTGGGTTGAATATCTATGGTAACATTCTATGAATATTTTGTATAATAATTTTCTCATCAACAAGCTCTCCCAATACTTCCAAAGTGTTGGTTATTTCATCAACGTGTTGGAAGTATGCAAAAATGTTACCATCTTCTTTCATTCCGAGTTGCTCAATTTTTTCTCTATAGATTTGAAGCTTCGCTTCTTTCATATTAGACTCATCTACATATATATTATCAATATTGTCCCATACATTTTTAACAGTTTTACAACCCACCAACTTATGATAAGTAGATTCAATAAGTTCACTAATAATAATATTATTTTCTTTTGCATCATCTACAAAATTCTTCTTGCCTTGTTCATCCGCGGTTATTGTAAAGCCATTTTGAATAGTGTCCCAAAATTCGTAACCTTGTGCCAAGAGATAAACCTCCACTCTTCCTTTCCAGAGTGCATAATTATTTTCATTCAATAGAGGTACACCATTCTTGGTATGCTCCATGACCTCCTTCTAGCTGTTAAACTACTATTGAGGGAACCAAGATCTCATACCAATTGTTGGAAGTACTAAGAGTGGGGTTGGGGGGGGGGGATGAATCCCTATTACTTTCAATTAGTATTATTATTAATCTTTCATAGCATTATTTAATCTTCAATTATTACTAGTGTTTGTACAATGATAGAAGTAAACAAAATGAACACAAATGCACATAATTTGTAAGATGGAAAACCCCTCAGGGACAAAAAACACCTCAATGATTTTCTAATAATTATTTAATATTCAACTCCAATTGAAAAGAAAGCTCCTAATTCCTAGAATCTAGAAAATAATTCTTCTCCAGCTCCCACTGGATGGGCATTCCAATGCCTGAGATTCTTTAGTAGTCAAGTGAACGGATGCCCCAACACCCAATGAGCTACAACTCACCCTAGCACCACCCTACCACCCTGAAGTTTTCATGGTGTTAAACCTTTTAGTGACTTCAAGCACCAGCCTAGCACCATCCTACTACCCTATAGAAGAATAAAAGAATAATGGAATCCCGTACCAATGAAAATGGTCCAATTTACAATGATATAGAATGATGTAGAAGAAGAAGACACACTATACCATAACCCCAACTATGAAACAAATACCTAATGATGAACCTAGACCTCCCAAAATTGCCTCTTCAATTCTTGGAAGATAGACACTTGTAAAAATTTTACAATGATGATTTTACTATGACTAATTACAATGATACCTTTACAATGACTGTATTCAATGTTGCCCACGTGAAGACTTCAAGTGGTGAACTTCTTGCTGTTGTTTTGCACCTTGATTGTTGCTCTTGTCATGCTAACCTTTCTCACTCTTTATAACAATAGATCATGCATTGAGTCTTATCTCTATGAATATATAATACCTACGAAAATTCTTCAAGGAAATACCCATGACATGATAATAACAAAACTTACCTCATCCTGCAGAGCACATGTGGGTGCTAAAAAAAAATACAAATTAGAATACAAAGAAACTAATGAAATTAAGCGATAAACATGCATATACAGAATATAATTATGTGGATCGTACCTCTCCTGCACCTTTTTTTTCTTTACCTCCCTAGAAATTTTGGTCCTTTGCAGCGCTTGACAACACATTATCTAGCTTCTTCTTGCATTCTAGGAGCTCAATATTGAATCTGGAGTATATCGACTATTTCAGATCCCTAATATGTCATTTCCAGTCTTGTAGTAGTCCTCTGAGTCTTCTTTCCAATGCCACAGGTTTTGAGTATGGTCAGAAAACTAATCTCAGTATATAAAGATCTATACACAAGTTCCTCCACAGAGAAGTGTGTATACATGCATGTTTTCATAATTAAAGTTGTGTATACATTTGTTTTATGAATGATCAAGATTGTAGTTGATTATGTGTGTTGATTCATAAGTGTGGGTTTAATTTTGTGGTTTGGTTACAATGATCTCATTGTTCTGTTCAAATTTGGTTGATGGTTGTTTATGTTGATATACAAGTTGTGTGTAATTAAAGGTTGTTGGACCTAATGTGAAAATATATGAAACATGGCCTGGAATGGTTGTGAGGGTTGGAGCCTTAAGTGTGAAAGTCAAAGCTTCCTTCTAGTAGGAGCTAGTGAACAGATCAGGGGATTGAAGCTTCTTTCTAGTGGTGGATAGTAAATGAGATAAGGGGGTCAGAGCTCCCTTCCTGTAGCAGCTATAGAATGAGAGAAATTTGCAACCTTCTCCAGGTGGGTGCCTCCATGCTGGTATGAGATTTTGCCAGTACAAGAATGTAAGAAGTTTTTCATATAATAAATATTGAAGACAAAGATGAAAACACTTGTGGTTTTCTCTTGATTTTGGTTTCCACCTTAAATATTGGTGTTCATGTCTGTTGCTTATGTTTTATGATTTATTTTTTTCTTACTCCACATATTTACTACTTACTAAATGCTTGATGAATAAATGTTGAACTGGGCCAAGTAAAGTTTATGAAGATTTATCTGAATAAATTTTTCTTTGGGTATACGTAAGTTTCCTTATAGAAAGATGCTTTCATATGCTACTTGGATTAATTAAGTTCGTGTATATAAATCAGTAAAATAAATAAAATTATTGTGAGTTTTAAATATTGATTCACCCCACCCCCCTATGAGTATGTTTCCCAACAATTGGTATTCGATCAGGTCCTTCTAAATAAACTTTATTGCTAAAATAAAGATCTACCAAGATGAGAAATCAAGATGGAATGACATCTATCAAACCACCACTCTTCAACGGAAACAGTTTAATCTTCAGGAAGACAAGAACAAGATCTTATATTCAGTCTCTTTGAGTAGATATTTTGGCAATTGTTAAATTAAGTTATCAATATCCAATTTTAGTTCCCACATATCCAAAAGTAAACAATAAATATGAAACCAATGCGAAAGTTTTCAGGTCATTATTGGGAAGCCTGAACGAATTAGAATTTTTCAAGGTTACGTAGCTAGATACAACAAAGGATATATGGGACACAATAATTCTAATATATGAAGGTGATGCCGAGGTAAAAAGTGATAAACTCCAATATCTCAGAATTCACTATGAAAATCTCACTATTCATAATGATGAAAGTATTGCTATTTTATTTCCGCGTCTAGATGAGATCGTAAATCGTATGAGAAATCCGGGTGAAGACATAAAAGACACAACTTTAGTAGAGAAAATATTAAGATCTCTAACTCCTAAATTCAATTCAAAAGTGTCTGCTATTGAAGAGATGTAGGATCTATAGACTCTTAATGTTGTTCAACTTCATGGGATCCTAACTGCTTTTGAAATGAGAAAAGGAGTTTCATATGAAGTTAGAGAAGCCGCATTTAAATATACTATGAAATTAAAGGAAAAGGAAGAACAAAAGAAATTAGGATATGTATCACAAGAAAATTAGGTAAATTTTGTAAAGAAACTTCAACTTCGAACTGGAATGTAATATCCCTATTTTCAGATTTTATAAATTGTGAATAAAGCTAAAGGTCAGGTGGACGTAAGGAAAATTTATCTATGGACATATTATTTTTGGAAATTCTATTATTGTATAAAGGCAGAGTAAATTTGAGGCCATGAATTATGATCCATGAGGATGGACTAGAATCGTAAGACTTTCCCAAAATTTTCTAGCAATCCTTGGAGAAAAAACAAAAAAAAAATATTACATGGGAGAAAAATATCTAATAAAATCCTCAGTAAAGTGGAAAGTTACTGAGAAGGAGTAAGAATAAAACTAGTTTGAGGAAAATTTATATTTAAAATAAGCCTTTGTGGAAGAAACAAAAGAAAATCCTAGGCTAAGGCAAACACCATCCCAAAATAGCGAGACACCGTTATGGTAACAAGCTGAGGGAAAGCATACTTAAATAAGCTATTCATAGTGTGACAAGGGGGTTGTCTACAAAGAGGAAGAATTGGTCTCTGCTCGGGGGAGAGATGTGGAACAATATTGTGGTTGGGAGGAAAAATGGTATTTATACAATGGCATGTAATTTCTCTGAAATTTTATGTCTATTACCATTTCAAATTCAGTTCTAATGTTATGAGTTTATAATAAGTTTGAAATGCAAAATTAGAGGATAAATGAAAAATAGAACTAAGAAAGTTAGGTTATGTTATATTTTATTAGAATGCAATTTCATGAATTTTTATGGAAATTAAATCAATGGATTTATGTGTATTGTACTTTTTTCTTTTCAAAAATTAATTTCCATATGTATTTAACAAAGTCTCAACTATAAATTAATATAGTTATGTCTCATATTCTGTTACATAGGCTCAGGATAGTCTATGGGATAAAAAAAAAAATCTCTAAGCCCATTAACAAGGTCTAAATCTGTTGTTTATTTCAAAACATAAGTATGGAGATAAATTGAAAAGTAACATTTTATGTATAATAAACAACATTCATAATATATTAAGGAAGATATCTATAAAATTTCCTATTCTGATATAAAATTCATATATGAATGTAAAACAAAGGTTTTGCATATATTTGGTCATGTGGAAAAGTATATCAATAAAGAACAGTTGAAACATAAGTCATACATGTGGCAACATGAAAGAAATAAACATAAAATATGTATTATCCCAATTTTATTTACATAACTGTTAGTTCTAAATCATCGAGAGGAAGTGAAGATGAAACTATTCAAAATATTTATTTTTGAATTGTGCACTGGGTTTATAAAGTTACATTAGGGTCACAACCCTATAAATATATTAAACAACAAAAAAAGACATGTAGACCAACCTGAAAATTGGAATTATTGTCTATCAGAAGCTATGATTGATGACAATGTGGACATCACAATTTTATAATATATCATATCAAACCTGAAACAAAAATTGAGTTTGAAATTAAAATTTTATTGACAAGGTTAGCAAATAAAACTAGAGAGTAATTCCTAAGATTAAAGAGTATACGAGGTGATAAATGATAGCTGGAAATTACTCTTCAAATTATGATTTTCTCCTTTTTCCTATAGTAAGAAAGACTGTAAGAATAGCTGGAGTGGATAACATAATTAACAATATTAATGAATCACTTTGAATACAATTCATTTCAAACCTGGGAAGGAGATATACAGAATTGCAGAAGTAATGAACCACCTTCGATAAAGGACAAAAATCTGGGTAAGAGTTACCCATGTTAAAATCATAAAACTTAAAGATAAATTTAAGAACATAGTATCTCAATTTTATGTGACTTCCTTCTGAAAATTGTAAAGTACTGTTACATATAAATATAATGAAAGGATATCAAACGTGGGTATCTGGAAGGCTATTTTAATAACCTGTTTAAATCCTGATAACCATACTTAATATGTATGGAGAACTACATAAAATGAAAATATAAATATCTAATTGACAAAGTATTCCAAATTCCATTAAGTAATTTCATACATGTCAAGTTCATTGGGATGCACACTAAATAGAAGTTATCATATATTATGAATGATACTCGAGTATATGAATAGGATAAAATAAAGAAATCGAAATAGCGTGAGAAAATAATTGATTTCATAATTATTATAGAGAATGGAACTTGAAAATTTTCTATGTATATATATTTATATCAATGAAAATTATTATGTGTTATAATAATAATAAATATGGAAAAAGGAATGAAGCCAGAAAATAAAAATACAAATTCCATACTACAGGAAATGAAATATAGTTGTCTGCATTAATTCCAGAATTGACAATAATGTGTGTCAAATTCACATAGTCATAAACATTAAAAAATAAGAAGTATCAATAAATTCTTACTTGTATATAGAAGTAAGTTAACAAACAAGTGTTTGATAAAAAAAGGCATAATTCGAAAGCCTCAACAAAATTGATTTCAATAAGAATACAAATCTTGTGAAAATTTATAAGAACTATTAAAATAATGTACTTCTAAATAATATATCACAATCCCAAAGTGAAAGTATGAAATTTATAAATCTGGAATCAAATAGAGTTAAATTTGTTTACTACAGATATAACTGAAATAAGCTTTGAGAAATTTAGAAACCTTGCAGAGAGATAGGAGAAATCCATTTGATTATGCACATTAATAATATGTCGAAATTTAATTCACTATGACGAAGAATTTCAAATTTTACGCCATACAACTATATTTCAATGATATCCCATAAAAAAAAAATCCAAGTAAGTAAAATTTACATCCTACGAAATTACAGAGGCTTGCTCTTACCATGCCATTTAGAAAAGGAGACAAAAAATGGGAAAAGTAACCAAAGTTACAGATTATCAAATTAGTTTTAAAACAAAATATCGATCTCCTAAACAAAAGGGAAACCATAAGGAAAAATTGGGGATTTTGCGTTATGACTGAGATTTCAAATTTAGTGAAATAAATTTATAAGGGAATAAGGGAAAACATCTTTGGAAAGTACCATAAAGATAACATTCCAAAATGAAATGTAGAGGGACTTACTTTATGTGCTGAAGACTGTCTAAATTTAGGAAGGAAGCAAGGGAACTTTCACCATGACGAAGGTTACAAAAAGTCAGTAGAAACTTGGAGGATATGAATAGCCACCTCCAGACATGAAGAAAAATGTGTAAATCAACCAAAATTTAGGAATAAAAATTGAAAATAATTAATTTAGAAAAAATCCTAATGTATTCACGAGTAATTAAATTAAATTTTCATAGAGAACTGGGTATGTCAATATTCGAAGAATATGGGTCAGGGAGAGAAATGTCTCTATCAAACTTACCTCATTATCAATTGTTCGGAAGTTTAATAAGTGGGTTGAGGGAGACTAGGCATAATAATACCAGAGCAAAGTAATGACTCTACAAACCAATTGACAAGAAACCAAATCAGTAAAGCCTTAAACATTTTTGTTATAGAAAGAAAAACCCTGGTTAATGAATAGAATAGGAATTACATAAAAGGGAGTGTGCACACCTTGGTAATGAACAGATAATTGGTTGAGGGTTTTGAGCCATTGTAAAATTAAACAGATGAGAGATTACCAATAAGAACTTGGCTGGATTATCTATAGTCTTGACGATAAAAGCAAGAAAATTTCCTTCAGGGTGGAGGTCAAAGAAAATTTCCTTAGAAGCATGAAAAGTGCTACAATTATGTTACAATATCAACTACGTGATAGATCTCCTACCTCAAACAAAAAACAAATAAAAATTCTAGATGACCAGGAGAGGGGTCATCCAAACACATTAGGGTTTCAGTTGAAATATCCACCATCAATGAAATTAAATCTCAAACCTACACATGGCCTTAAAAGGTACCCAAATCCACATGAATTCATGTGAACAAAGTACGATAAATTCAAGTGCAGGATTGCAAGATAAGGTAAGAACATTGGAATAAGTCTTAAATTAATGATATTCGTACTAGCCTTGGGGGTTGAATAACATAAAATGAAAGTAAGAAACTTTATAAATTATTCGGAGTTAAATCATATTACTCCAATACCAATTTTTTTAATCAGTAATAGTGGAATCATATCTATCCAAGGGTGATGTGGGGTCATATTGGTGGGTTATAGATTGTCACATTGTTAGGTAATAGATTTTCATATTGGTAGGTTATAGATTTCCATATTGGTTGGTTATAGATTGTGGTTAACTTTTGGAAGGGTGAAATTCAGCTTAGGGAAATATAGAAATACTGAAATGTAATAAAGGGTATAAGAACTGCTATGTCATTTCAAATATAAACCATACGATTAAGAAATAGTAACAAGTTCTATAGAATATAATAAAATAAACAATTATTAAGGGATGAAAAACAAAGGACATTATAATAACTGTAACTAAAAATGTTGCAAAATACAATTATGTTATCCAGAATAGTAAAGAATACAAGTCATAGTATCAAAAAAAAATTTCTTAGTGGGAGTTGTTACAAGTGGTATCAAAGCCCATGTAAAAAACTTTGGGCTTGTGGGTCCAAACATAGAGAAATAAAATTATGATGTCAATTTTTTTTTTAATTGTTATTTATGAATGCTAATTGATTTCTATGTATCATATTGAAGGTAAGAAAATTTACAGTTGTTGTCACGATGAACGAATAAGAGTCCTATGTAGAAATCAGGGGTGGAGGAGCCCTACAATATCCAAATGCTTAAATGCTGGAAATTATAAGGAATCTACAACAGGAAATGGTTCAACTAAGGACTAGAAATTAATTTTTACTATAGGCCATTACTCAGCAAGAGAGGTTGATACGAGAATTAAACTCCACTTTTAGTCATCATAGTGTAGACCCAACAAGAAAAAGTAAAGAAAAATAACCCAACTCACAGAGGTCTGAGAGTGGGGACGAATCTTGTTCAAGGTAAAAAAGACGCGTTGTACGGAGAATTCTGCAAAATTAAGCCTCCAACCTTTGATGGGGAGAAGGAAGAGCATGCGGAAGCCTAGATCGTGAACATGGTCAAATAATTCCAGGTATATGAATACGAAAGTAATCCAAAAGCAAGATTGGTAGTTTACTAGTTGCAAGGGAAAGCCACACTTTGGTCGGAAGAGACCAAAATCATACACTTGCTTGAAAAAAAACTGTTTCATTGGAATAATTTCAGGAGAAATTCAAATCTAGATACCTTAGTGAGAGGTATTATGATGACAGAGAAAAATAATTTCTTGAGATATGTTTTGGACAACTCACTATCGATGAATTTGTGACTAAATTCACCAACTTAGTTAGTTATGTGCCATACATAAGGGAAGAAAAATATAAGGTATAATGTTTTTTTAATTGTTTTCCCACAAAATATAAAGAAATAATTGAATTTGATAATCCAAAAATTATGGATGAGGCTATTCAGAAAGCACGACTGTGCTACCAAAAATTTAAAGGCAGGAATGGCCAACTGAAAAAATGGAAGAATAAGGATAAAGGGAAGGTGGAAGAAAGCACAAAAAGATCAAAAATAGCTTATCTAAAGAATTTTGGAAAAACCCACCAGTGTAAAAAAATGAATAAGAGTGCAGAAAATTAGGCAGCACATTCCCACACGGGTTCCAAGACCATGGAAGGGAACATCAAAAGAGAACTGGTATTAAAATTCAAAGAACCATTGAAACGATGGGGATGCAGAGTCCGTCATATTTTGCGGGTCTGCCCCCACAACACTCATACAACCCAAAACATTCAAGTAGTACAAGAAGCGATTATTGTGAATGTTATTATCCTAAATATTCCCCGAATCAGTGCAGCGTTTTAATACAGACAGGACAACCATCAATCAACCATGATTGAAATTGAAGGTATCATCTCTGACCAAATTGAGGAGAAAATTTAGGTTATATCAGCCCCCATGTAGTGCAAATGTGTAAATTAAAAGCAGAAAAATCTTAGCACTCTTGGTTGGTATATATGGCTACAGGAACAAAGAGGAAATCCAATCATACACTACCCAAAACTTCTGTAAATTTAAATGGATATAATATAGATCTCCAAATAAACATCCTTGCTTTAGGATCTTATTATCTCCTAGTTGGAATGGATTGGATGGAACAACAAAACAAAATAGTGAAATTCTTAGAAAAAATAGCGACTTGCACTAATACTATAGGAAAATCTGTAATAGTTAAAGGGAAACCAAAACAAGTGTCTGTTAGGCATATTTCTTCTTTACAATTGAAAAAAACATCAAGAAATGGTTTTCAAGTATATGTTTTTCAAGTTGAAGAATTGAGAGGACCAACAGAAGATAAATTTGTAGAAAACTTACATGTGATCAAGGTTTTCCAAGATGTATTTCCGGAAGAAATTCCTCATCTCCCCCCTCGAAGAGACATTGAATATTATTTTGAGCTAGTACCAAGATATATCCCAGTTTCCAGGGCATCGTACAGAATGTGTACTCCTAAGTGTGTCTCTGTGGGGAGTGCTAATTTTTTTTTTTCGAAAGGAAGGATGGAAGCTTCCAAATGTGTATAGATTACGGACAGTTAAACAACTTAACCATCAAGAATCAGTTATTGGAAATACTAAGAGGGGGGGGGGGTGAATCCGTATTCCTCTCAATTATTATTATTATTGTTATTAATTTTTCAGAGCATTAGTTCATCTTCAATTATTATCATTGTTTGTATAATGATAGAAGTAAACAAAAGGAACACAAATGCACATAGTTCTTAAGGTGGAAATCCCCTCCAGGACAAAAACCATATGAATGCTTCTCTAATAATTATTTAATATTGAACTCCAATTGAAAAGAAAGCTCTGACTTCCTAGAATATAGAAAAGAATTATTATCCAGCTCCCACTAGATGGATGCTCCAACGCCCAAGATTTTTTAGCAGTCAAATGAACGGATGCCCCAACACCCAATCAGCTACAACTGACCCTACCACCCTGAAGTTTTCACAGGCTTGAACTTGTTGGAAACTTCATGCACCAACCTAGCACCACCCTACCACCCTGAACTGTTCAAAAGCTTGAACCTATTGCTGACTTCATGCACCAGCCTAGCACCACCATACCACCCAATAGAAGAATAAAATAAGAATCGAGTCATGTACTAGGGAAAATAGTCCACTTTACAATGATATAGAATGATGTAGAAGAATAAGACACACTAGACCATAACCCCAACTATGACACAAATACCTAATGATGAACCTAGACCTCCCAACACTACCTCCTCAATTCTTGGTAGATAGACACTTAATTTTTTTTTACAATGATGCTTTTATAATGACTCAGTATAATGATATCTTTACAATGACTATATGCAGTGTTGCCCACGTGAAGACGTCATGTGGTGAACTTCGTGTTGTTGTTATGCACCTTGATTGCTTCTCTTGTCATGCTACCCTTTCTCACTCTTCATAACATTATATCATGAATTTAGTGTTATCTTGATTTATATATAATACCTACAAAATGTCTTCAAGGAAATAACCATCACATGATAATAGCAAAACTTACCTCATCCTGCAGAGCATATGTCGGTGCTAAAAAAAAAAAAAAACAAATTAGAATACAAAGAACCTAATGCAATTAAGAGATTAACATGCATATATAGAGTATATTTACCTAGAGCTTTCATCTGCTACACCTTGGTTTTCTTTGCTGCCATAGAAATTCTGGTCCTTTGTAGCCCTTGACAGCACATGATCTATCCTTTTCTTGCCTTCTAGGGGCTTGATATTGAATATGGTGTATCTCTATTATTTCATATGCCCAATATATGATTTTTGGTCCTATAGTAGTCCTCTCAGTCTTCTTTCCAATTCCATAGGTCTAACCCAATTTGGATTCTTCAAGACAAAATTATGCCCAATATCTCATAATGACCTAATTATGGACTACTTCAGTAGAGCGAAATTGTACGTCATGCCACGTGTAACTGTTACCTCATTCGGCTCTGAAATTGATACATCAAAAACTATATTCCATGCAATAACCATCACTTTTTATAGAATTCAAATCTAATAATCAGAGAGAGGGTTATGATGATTTTCCCAAGGTGACATCTTTGAGATGAAGTTGAAGATCTTGCAAAAACCATAACTTCCGCAGATCATATCTTCGAAAATATTGGAGACCATGATCTAAAATGTTTACAGGAGCTTCCCTAGGATTTTAGCTTTCCCTCGCAAACATTTGAGCTTCTGAACCTTCATAGAAACAAATTTATAGCGAAAATTCCACGATGACCTCTTTCAAGTAGCAAAATACCTACATGAGGAGGATATGAGGATCACAATTTATATAAATACTTAGGTTGAGAGGGTCTTAAAAAAGTGAACATGGGAGGGATTTAAGGATCTTAAAAATTATTAATTATTGACCGTTTAATGACCACAACCAATGATTAGTGTCATGCCACAACCCCATGGGGTTTTAGCCCACTATCCGGGGTTACTAACTTCAAACATGAATATCTCTCAAACCATGAAGAATTACTTGGGATGCCATATATCAATGGGAACATCTCAACAAATAGAAACCATAAAAATATCCTTGACTCAGAATATAGTAATTTGGTACTTCAAATTTCCCATGCAATATTTGGGTAGCCCCTAATTCTTCTTGGGTTGACATCACTGACAACCACTGATCAACAATATGCCCCTTTAGCATTCATGGAAAAAAAAGTACTACCCTTACGATCATGACACCTCTTCCTATAACATTCTCTCCCCCCTTGACATCAGTGGCGGAGGGTAACTCCCCCTGAAACACAACCATCCTGCGGGCCTATACACACTTCCACTCCCCCTTCATTTTATGAGTAAGGAAAATATAATGAGGACTTGGGACAATCCCAAGGTTCAGGTGAAGATATTCAAATGCTTCACGAGGTAAAGATTTAGTGAATATATTAGCAATTTGTTCTTTTTTACAAACATATTCAAATTTGATATTCTTTTCAGCGATATGTTCTCTAACAAAATGATATTTGATCGGAATGTGTTTTTTTTTAATTCATGACAGGATTCTTAGAGATGGTGATGGCATTGATGTTATCACAGAACATGGGAATAGGCTCACTGAATTGTACTTGAAGATCTTGTAAATTTTATTTCATCCAAGGGACTTGAGTACAACAAGTTGTTGCTGCAATGTCTTATGCTTTCGATGTAGATAACGATATTAAGGTTTTATTTTTTCTCAACCATCACACGAGACAACCACCTAGATAGAATGTTTCTCCACTAGTAATCTTACGATCATCAATGCTTCCTGCCCAATCTGCATCTATAAAGGCTTGAATAATGAGATTGTTACCCTTGGGATACCACAAGCCATATTCTGTTGTCCCCTTTAGATATCGAAGAATTCTTTTGACAACAATAATATGTGATTCTTTTGGTGCTACTTGGGATTTTTCTACTTGTCCAACTGCTTGCATAACATCTGGTTGGGAGGTTGTTACATATAGAATACTACCAATCAAAGATTTGTACAACCTCTGATCCACATCCTTCGATGGGTCATCTATGCTAAATTTGCAACTTGTTACCATCAGAGTAACGACATGTTTGCAATGTTCCATTTTGAATTTCCTGAGCATTTCCTTGATGTACTTCACTTGAAATATATATATATTCCTTTCCCTTTCTGAGATATTTTAATCCCTAAGAAGTATGTCAACTCACCATGTAAAGAAATTTCAAACTCACTTTGCATCTTTGTAGAAAAATTATTACTTAGTTGATCATCATTGCTAGCAAATATTATATCATCCACATATACCTCAATGATTGTTAAATTATCTTTATCTATTTGTACATAAATATTTCTATCAGCAGTACCTTTCTTGAACCCTTGTTGATGTAGATATCCATCAAGATGAGCATACGATTCTCTTGGAGCCTGCTTGAGACCATATAGAGACTTCTTTAACCTGCAAACATAGTCTTCTTTTTCTGATAGTATGAAACCTTCAGGTTGTTCATTGTAAACTTATTCTTCTAATTCTCCATTCAAAAATGCTGACTTAACATGCATTTGGTAGACTTTGATTTTTCTTGAACATGCATAGGTGAGAAACATTACGATGGCTTCCATTCTGGGAAATGGTGAAATTTTTTGTCGAAATAAATTCCTTCCACTTGTGCATAGCCTTTGCAAACAAATCTTTCTTTGTTTCTGGTAACTTGTCCATGTTCATTCAATTTGCTCTTGAACAACCATTTAGTCCCAATGACAGTTTTATCTTTTGGTCATGGAACTAATTCCTAGGTGTTATTCTTCTCGATTTGATCCAATTCTTCATTCATAAATACTACCCAATGTTCATTCTGCCTGGCTTCCTCAAAACTACTATGCTCAAAAAGTTGCTAGAAAATCAATGTGAGCTTGTTGTGATCAATGAAGCTGTCGACCTTCATTTATGTCACCAATGATTTGATTTGATGGATGGTTCTTTTGAATCCATTATTTTGTTCTCTTTGGAGGAGCTTCTTGTTTTTGTTCTGGTATACCTTGATGATCATTATTTACTTCTTCCTAGTTGAGAGTTTCTTCTTGTTCTAGATTTTTATTTGTGTCTTTTTCAATGTCTGTCTCAAGTTTCAAAGATTCTATTTCCTCATCATTATTCGTTAGAACACCATCTTCGTCAAATGTAACATTTATTCTCTCCACTATCTGTTTTCATATTAGATTATAGAATTTATAGGCCTTTCTTTTCCATGAGTAACCAACAAAGATACCTCCGTCAACACATGATTCAAACTTACCCATATTTTGATCTTCTCTTTTCATATAACATTTACTTTCGAAGATTCCGAAATATTTTACATTAGTCAATTTTCCTTTCCATAATTCTAATGGGGTCTTGTTGCAATTATTTCTAAGAAGACTTTGGTTGATAATGAATTTTTCTATATCAATCTCTTGAACCTTGAAATTTTCATCCAATTTTAAGTCCTTCAACATTGTTCTACCGATTTTCTGTACGGTGTTGTTCTTTCTTTCAACAACTCTATTTTGTTGAGGTGTTTGTGTTATTGAAAATTGTCTTTTTATTCCATTTTGGTCACAGTATTTCTGAAATAATCTGGAAGTGAATTCTCTGCCCTTATCTTATCTTAGATATTTTATTTTCAAATCATTTTCATTTTCAACCAATTCCTTGTAGATCTTAGAGCACTCAATTCTTCAGATTTTTTCTTTTCGAAATTGATGACTGTCATCCTGGTATAATAATTTATCATTAACATGAAATATAATTCTCCATCTAAGCCATTTTTTCTCATAGTACCAGATATATCAGTATGTATCAATTCCAATGGATGTGATGCAAAGTGTTATTTTGTTTTAAATTCGACTTTTGTTTGCTTGCTGTCCCGACATGCCTCACATAGTGTGTTGGAAGGTTTTGAGATTTTCGGCATTTCTTGCACTAATTCCTTTTTGTTTATCCTGACAATATTGTCAAAGTTTATGTGACCCATTCATTTGTTCCATAACCATATTTCATCTTCGTTAGCTAGTAGACATGCTTTAGTTGCTTCATCTAGAACATATATGTCATTTGGAGCTCGACTTGCTGTAGCCACAATTTTACCATACCTGCCTTTACTAATTTCACATTTTGTAGAGTTGAATAGCATTGTGTGTCCTTGATCACACATTTGTCCAACACTAAGTAGATTTTGATTCATGTTTTCAACCAATAGAACATTCCTGGCTAGAACATATTTTCTTCCGAGAGTGAGGGCACATGATCCTATAACATTTGAAGATCCATCATTTCCAAAGGATACAGTTCCATCATTCTTCTCTTTTAGAGATACAAATTTATTTCTATATCTAGTCATAGGCGTTGAGAAAATGCTATCAAACTTCCACAAATCTTTGTTGTTTTGAGCCTTGAGAGCGAGAGCACAATTATCATTCTTATTCTTCTTCCATGTTCGTTTGTTCTATGGCTTTGAAGATTCTTCTAGAGGATTTTCAAGTCTACAGCCTCTGGATATGTGTCAAAATTTTTGACATTCGTAACATTCCATATTATTTCTTAAGTGTTCAAATCTATTGATGTTTTGTTGAGCCCTGGGAGGTTCATATTTGAAATATCCCTTGGAATTATATTGGCTCCTATTGTATGTGCGACATTCTACAACTTTATGACCAAATTTTCCACATGAAGAACAGTAGCCATGAAAAATACATTGGTACCTAGATGAAAATATTCGTCGAGGAATTGTCTTCCAAGGTTGTTCTTGTGAATATTGTCCAATGAAGTCTACATGCATGTGAGATCTCATAGGTTCATTGTACTTTGTTGTATAAGGTCGTGCTTCTTCTTATTTGTAACGAAGGCCAGTTTTGTCATTGTAATATCATTGATTGGTGATGAGTTCTTCCAATGCCCTTGAGATGTTGGCATATTTTTGGACAATTTTTCCCTTCCTCACTTACGCAACAAGACTACTTCATCTTCTAATACTTCCCTTTCTTGGTTGCTTACTTCCAACTTCTTTTGAAATGAATCTTCAATACATTTGTGTTCTTCAACTTCAATTTTGAGACCTTGAACTTGTTCTTCAAGATTATTGGAACGAATATTCTGTAATGTCTCCCCATGACTTTCCTCTAACCAATGAAATTTTTTTTTTTCTCCATAATTCTATAAATAAAAGTCTACATTTCGTAATTATTTATTTTACTATATTAAATCAATTCACTGTATGCATTCATACTTGTAAGTGGTAACTTAATAATAAAGCTACGAAAAATATACAGATATTTTTTCCATCTAACTAACCTACTTATGAGTTCAATACCCCTACAAGTCATGTATTATATCATTGGGTTTGATATATTATGGGATATCAAATTTTGTTGCACTAATCTTGTTCCATTCGCACTTGTGCTTTTATAAATATATGTAGAGATTTCGATATCTTCGCCTCATGGAGTCTACTTTACTTCCAACGGCAGAGATGTGACTCCAATAACATTTATTTTGCATGCTACTATGTCAATGTTTAAATATACTATGCACCGAAAGATCTTTAACGTGTCGTGCCTGGGCTTCAAGTGATTTTTTTTTTTTTTTTGGTACATACTCTTAAGTTATTTTATAGTTCACACTGCTATTGTCAACTACCTTGCTATCAATGAGTAGTTATTGTCATCATGTTCATTTAATGGATTGATACGGGCCAGATTTACCTTTCTCCTCGGCCATCGAAACAATATTATTTAAATTACAATCCTCCGGACATGACTTTCATTCCACGGAAGTAGTACAGTTCGTCTTAAATGGCTTAACGCGTTGATCCATGTAGCCATTGGTGAATAGCTACCACCTGGACGACAGGATCTTCCCTAGGGTTTCTACGTTTTTCTACTACTTGAGTCCTTCACCGACTCGGTTATAATTTCCCGATGTTCTTTCCACCATGGCGTAATTCTGGTTCGTTCTGGCAACTGAAGGCAAGACTTCGTGCCAGCTACTGGTTTCTAGTTTCGAATTTGGGCACGATATCTTCTGGGTGAGCGTATAATCTCTCCTTAAGTTTATTTTTCAATATTCTATGTGAGTTTTCGACCCTGGTCGACACTATTTGTCCATTTTCTGGCTTTCGCCACTACTCGTATCAATTTTTACATTTACATTTGTGATGCTCAATTTGTTTCCACGAATTATTCCTCTCTACTAGAGCTGGAATAGATATCTAATGTTTCCATTGATAATATTTATGTTTTCCTCCCTTTTCAAGTTTGAAATTTCACATTTGATAGGTAGGAGATTGATATAATTTAACTTGTGGTTTTCTCCTAATTTCGTGAATGAGTGTTCTCATTCCATATCGGCACATCCCTATGGGTTTTGGAAGGGTTGTTTGTCCTTTGATTCATGGTGCCTTCTCATGGTCCTGTATGAATATTCTCGAGGGTTATTCACTTCCTCACGCGGCTTCCACATGGTCGAGTTGTCTCCCTTGAACCAAATGAAATAGGTTAGTCCCTAATGTGTGAACTGTGATGCATTTTAACGTTTGTTTCAATTTCCAGTGATTTTTTTTTCTTATACCAGGTATTGATCTACTTTATCGTATGTTACCCTTACTCTTGACAGATGAGCACGCACGTCCTGTTTCTGTGAAGGTGACTATCTTTCTCTTCGCTGGTTTTGTTTTATGCTATCATTCTCAACTTATTTTTTACTTACATAAATTTTTATTCTATTTGCAGGTATCCTCGTCCTTGATTTGGTGTTTATTTTAACTCCTTCAATCACTAATTTAACGTGCAATCACTATTCTAATCACTACCGTCGTATGTATTCCTCTTTTCAGGTTGGTACGAATTTTCCACAGCTATGTTTGACCTCCAGGGTCAATGTGTTTTATACTATTCCCAAAATTTTGTACAAGTAGCCCTCTGTAATTTAATAGGGTTTCTCATTCAGTTTGTAATAGACTAAGTTATATTGGTTTATTGTCGATTTCCCTTAATGGACTGTCGTATTTTTAAATACATGGCTTAGGACTGAGCACCGATATGGTGACATTTTTGGATACTCGATTTTATTAAATTGCATACTTCCCCATGCCCACTTATTCTACAGTCAGTTATGGATTGCAGGATTGTGGTTGCAGTTTTCGTTCAGGAACATACGTAAATCTCTTGTTGAAATTTCATATAGTTGCATTATGAGAGGATACTGTATTACTACTCCTGGTTAAAAATTTTCTGTTTTCAACTCTCGTAAATTTTACTTTGAAGTGGTTGCTACCCTTTTTCTGAACCGATGTGTTCACTATATCTTCATTTCTCTTTTTTTTTATAGCATACCATGAACCAGAACTTAAATTTGACAACTGAAGTTCAACTATTGTCAAGTTTTTATAGAACCAGAATAAAATATACTTTGCGACAACAGAAGGGTCTTCTTGTTTATATTATAGCAGATTCTTTCGCCTTACACTGTCATAATCTAGTGTTCCACCTAATATTGAAATAACATGATTACCAACTGTAGATATTCTGGGATTTTCACTAGTGTCATGTATAATTTCACCTGTCTCAAATCTCATTCATTTTTCTGTCTCCTATAAAAGGGTATTCTCTTGAATGTGTTATTCTCCAACTACAAATGGTTTCTGAACTTTATTAACTTTAGATGCATGTTCATTTTAAACATTCACTTAAATATATATATAATTTTCTTTTTGGAAAAAAAATCTGCATTCTATAGTACAGATATAAATTATATCTAATCATGTTTAATTTCACCTTGCAGCCTTTTGAGAAGTTAACTATGTGTGCATGCAACTTTTTCAATAGAACTTTAATTGTTAAAACACTGTGTAGTCTGTTCTTATGTACGGTTCATTTCACTGTAACTTATTCTTACATCATTTCTTTATGGAAATAAATTTTGGTGTATAGTATGTCAATATTTCTTCTACCTGCATAACTTTAGGCATTTAACACAGAATCTTATTTGTTTCTATCCTTTCCTACATGGATTAAATGAATATTATGTCCATTTTTTTTTATATCTGTTCCTATAACATTATACTGCTTTCTTTTCCTATGTTCGACAGTTATTTTATTAACACAGAAGCAGATTAAAGTTAAATCAATAAATCATCTATGGGAAAATGTATCCTCAGATTTAGACCAACATTGGTTTAAAGACTCAGCTGGATTCTTCCCACAGATTTTTATTCCTACAACTATACAAAATTGAGAGAATTTATTTCTTCACTACAATTCTGTTAAATGTAGAGAATAACCAATCCACCAATTTTAAGCTAATATAATAAGTATAACCAGTTTACGAAATAACAGCTACATAACCATTCATACAAATTAGGGACATACCACTTCTGCAATTGACCAACCTCCCAACCTTAGAGCTCTTTTATCCTTCAGAACTCACCCCCGAGCTGAGATCATCTCCTAGAACAGATCCACCTCTAATCTGTTTAGGAGTAGCTTATTTAAGCTTTTGCTCCCCAAAGCCTGTTTCTAATTCTGCGTCCAGAATTTCAGGATGCTTTTCTTCCGACATGCCTAGGATTCCCTTATTTAGGGATTTTTAAATCTGCTTTCTATTTTTCTTAGCTTTTTACCTCTTCCCAATTACTCTCCACCTCATTGGGTAAAAAATAGATTTTTCCTCAAAAATATAATTTGGAAATAAATTCTTTCAAGGATTTTTGAAAGATTCTTGGGGAAAGTATTTGCCTCTTTCCATCCTCATGGATTTAGCAATTGATCTCATGATTCTCATTTGGTAAATCTGCACAAAATTTATTTTATTTAATTCTCATAATTAAATACTTAATTACATCCAAAAAATACTTATCCATTGGGGTCCACTCCCTTTTGGATTAAATTTAAAATGTCTAGCTTGCAAGAAAACATAAAACTGGGGGTGTTACATATTCCCCCTCTGAAAGCAAACACCGTCCTCGGTGTTGATAACTAATTACTAGAATTCATTTTTCAAAAAAATATGGATATTTTTCCATCATCTCAGCTTCTCTTTCCCAGGTAGCTTCTTCAACAATAAAGTTCTTCCACTTCACCTTTACTCTTGCTACTGTTCGATTTCTCAATTCAATTTCTTCCCTCTCCAATATTTGAAGTGGCTCTGGACCTGGATCACATTCCAATAAAAAATGTGAGAAGCATCATGTACATATCTTTTTAATAATGAAACATGAAACACATCATGAACTTTAACATGGGGCGACAAGGCCAGCTTATAAGCCACTGGTCCCACCCTTTCTAACACTTCAAAAGGCCCACAATATCTAGGAGCCAATTTTGCACAACTTCCAGCATAAAGTGTGCTCTTTTTGGGTTTAATACGCAAATACACATGCTCCCCCACTTTGAATTCTCGATGTACCCTCTTCTTATCAGCATAGTTTTTTTGTCAATCCTGTGCTGTCTTGATGTTTCTTTGTATTTGTTTTACAATTCTTTCCATCTCTTGTAAGGCATCTGGTCCCAACATTAGCTTATCCTCAAGTTGGCTCCAGCTTAAAGGAGTATGACATTTCCTTCTATAGAGTGCTTCAAACGGACTCATTTTGATGGAGGATTGATAGCTGTTATTATAGCTGAATTCAACTAAATGCAAGTAGTCTTCCCTTTTGATGGCCTATCCATCACATACATTCTCAGCATATCCTCCAAAATATGATTTGTTCTCTCTGTCTGACCGTCGGTCTGAGGGTGATAAGCAGTACTAAAATTCAACTTAGTTCCCATGCCCCCAAATAGACCTTTCCAAAAAGCTGCTGTGAACTTAGCATCTCTGTCCAAAAAAATCATCTTTGGGACCGCGTGGAGCCTTACTACTTCCTTTAGGAACACATTCGCCACTTGGGCTGTCGCAAAAGTATATTTCACAAGTATGAAGTGTGCAGCTTTTGTTAAAGTGTATACCACTACCATCACTGAGTCGTGTTGGTATTTGGTTTTGGGTAGCCCTGTTATGAAATATATAGAAACGGTGTCCCATTTCCATTCTGAAATTGACAAAGGATTTAGCAGACCAGCAGGATGCTGGTGCTCAAATTTAACTAGTTGACACTCCATGCACCTAGCTAAATATTCTGCTACATCTATTTTCATTCCTGGCCAAAAAAACTTCTTTTTCAAAGCTGTTAGCATTTTTTGATATCCAGGGTGCCCTGCATGCAGTTTTTTGTGATATTCATCTAGGATTTATTTTTTTAAAGTTTCCACATTAGCGATATACAATCTATTTTTGTAACAAATCATCCCTTTTTGGTTTTGAGTGTATTCAGCCATCTCCTTATTTAGTATTTTCACCTGTAGATTCTCATAATTTGGATCCTGGTCTGCTACATTTTTCACTAGATCTTCGAAATCAAAATTAGCACTACTTCCAATGCTATTTATGTTTTGGCAAGCATTTCTGCTCATGGCATCAGCAATTTTATTTTCTTTCCCTCTGATGTGTTTTATATTCATATCAAATTCACTCAGAAAAGACAGCCACCTGACTTGTCGAGCATTCAAATCAGTTTGGGAAAAGAAATATTTAAGACTAATATGATCAATCATCAATGTAATTTTTTTTCCAAGAAGATAGTTTCGCCACATCTTCAAGGCATGAATTACAGTAGCCAATTCCAAATCATATGCACTATAGTTTTGTTCATGTGTCTTAAGTTTCCTAGAATCATATGCAATAACCGAATTTTATTGCAATACGACTCCTCCCAGCCCCTCTCTACAGGCATCTGTACACACAACAAATTCTTTATCAGGATCTGCATTCTTTAGTATAGGGGCTCTAGTGACTTTTAATTTTAATTTTTCAAAACTGTTTTGGCATTTTTCAGTCCACTCAAATTTGACACCCTTTCTTTGTAGTGAGATTATGAGATATGCTATGGCAGAAAATATTTCTACAAATCTGCTATAATAACCTACAATCCCCATGAATGATCTCACTGCTGAAACATCAGTTGGCACTGGCCATTCTCTAATAGCCCTTATATTTTCAGGGTCGACAACCTAACCTTGTTCAGAAATAATATGACCCAAGTATTGGATCTTGTCCTTATAGAAATCAAATTTACTGAACTTGGCATGCAACTGGTTTTCTTTCAAAGTTTGCAACACTATCCTCGAGTGTTCTTTGTGCTCCTTCTCATTTTTTGAATAAACTAAAATATATTCTATGAACACTAGGATGAATTTATCCAAGTACTTGTTTAAAAAACTGTTCATTAAGCACATAAAGGTGGTAGGGGCATTTGTCAAACCGAAAGGTAGGACTAAAAATTCGTAGTGACCATACCTGGTTCGAAAAGTTGTTTTACTAATGTCTTCCTCCTTAATTCAAAGTTAGTGATAACCAGTCCTTAGATCAATCTTAGAAAATACTGAAGCTCCTCTTACCTGATCAAAAGGATCATTAATTCGAGGCAACAGGTATCGGTTTTTATTTTTCAACTTATTCAGCTGACGGTAATCAATGCACATTCTAAAGGTTCCATCCTTCTTTTTCACAAAAAACACTGGTGCTCCCCAAGGAGACACACTCGGTCTGATACAACCCTTATCCAGAAATTCTTGCAGTTGCATTTTTAGTTCCATGAGTTTAGGGGGACTCATTCGATAAGGGGCTCGGGAAATAGGTGTTGCTCCCAGCACCAAATCGATTGAAAAATCAACCTCTCTCTTGGGGGGAAGATGAGGAATCTCATCTGGAAAAACTTCCTTAAACTCACTTACAACTGGCAGAGAGTCCAGCAGGTGTTCTTCAGGTTGCTGTTCTAATTCTTCGACATGTACCACATATACTTGATATCCTTTCCTAGCTGTTCTTTTTAGTTGTAGTGCTGATATTTGTCTTACAGAGATGGCTTTTGGTTTTCCATTGAGAATAAAAGGTTTCCCTTCTTCATCTATGCAATGCAGCGTCTTATCCCAACAGTTCATCATAGCCTTTCTCTTTTCCAGCCAGTCCATTCCTATCAGCAAGTCATATGAGCCTAAGGGAAGAATGTTTAAATTCACTTCTATCTGAAAATCATTTAATTTAATTGTTGTTTGAGTTAAATTATGAGTTACTTTCCTCTTGGTGCCAGTGGCTAACTAGACCATCCAAGATTGCTAAAAATTTTCAGTTTTTAGATTGCATTTTTCTACCACTTGTGGACTAATGTAACTCAAAGAAGCACCTGGATCAATTAAAAAAGTAACAGATTGGTCAACAATATTACCTTCCATTTCAACCATGGTAGCTTGGTGTTCCTCTTGTCGATTCTCCAAGGCTGCACTGATAGTGGGTATATTTCTTGCTATATCATTTATTGTCGTAGCTTCTCGATCCCTCATAATCATCTGAATATTTCGGTGGGGGCAATCCCTCAAGAGATGAGGTTCTCCACAACCCCAGAATTTCAAAGGCTCCCTCATCTTAACTGTGCCTTCCTTCTTATTTTCTCCATATAGTTGTTTGGAACCAACTTGAGACTAAGTAGTTTGGCTTTCTCTTGGTTTATTAAACTTTTTCCGCTGATGATCCCTACCAAAATTCTTTAAGTTATCTGGTTTCGGTTTCTTTCCTTTGATTTCACCCTTATTTATCCAGCCTTTTCCATGCTCACCCTTTCCTTTAAACTACTGGTAGCATAACTTATCTTTCCTCACTGCTTCGTCCATAGTTTTTGGGTTATCAAACTCGATATTCTCTTTTTACACGGCAGGAAAACAGTTCAAAAACCTTTGCACCTTTGCCTTATCTTCCCTAATGTAAGCAACATATCTCAACAGATTTGTAAAATTGGTGACAAAATCATCAATATTGAGCTGTCCTAGTCTAAGTTCATGGAATTCCTTTGCTTTATCATCATAGTAACGTTCGTTCAAATAGCGATTTTTAAACTTGACTTGGAAATCTTCCCAAGTCAATGTTTTTTCATCAATGGCATGGATCCTTTTCATCTCCTCCCACCACAAGGTAGCCTTACCTTATAGTTGGTAGACAGCTAATCTGGCCATCAGATTGCTTTCATATTCATAGACCTGAAAATACTTAATCATGTTCAACAACCAAGCTTCAGCATCTTCCTCCTTCTCCCCATCATAGGAGGGAGGATTGATCTTTCAGAATTCCCCCTGTAATTCCTTTTTCTGGTTATACTAATGCCTAGTAGTATCATCATCCTCAGAATCATCAGAGAACTTACCCTTGTTCCTCTTTCTGGAACCTTCACAGTAGGTCCCTATATCACTAGTATAGTCCTTATTATTGTTAGTGTAACCCCCTTATTATCATTATTGAACCTGTAACCCCCATTTTGTTATTATTGTGCCCTTAAATTATTATTGTTAGGTCGGCTAGGATTACATTGTGGCCCACTAGGATTACATTATGGCCCCATGGACTCCTATATATAGAAAGGAGGTTTTGTAAATTGTATCATCCAATAATTTTTCATTTATGTAATGTATTGGAGGTTTCCCCCTCGAAGTGGCTCATTTCTAAGGCGTTTATATCTCTTTTCTTCTCTTTTTGGAGCTGGTTACATAACATTTGGTATTAGAGCTTTGGATTCTAGGGTTTCGCTGCTCCAAATAGGTGATCATGGAATTTTTGCTATAAATTGTTTTCTACGAAGCTTCATAAGCTGAAATTTTTAGGGTCCGAATCTGAAATCTTGAGGCAGTTTTTCTAAAAATTTCAGAGCCTGGTTCGCAATATTTTCGGAGATATGATCTATGGAAGTTAGGTCTTTTTTCAGGCTCCTAAACAGGTCATCGTGGAATTTTCGCTATAAAAAATTTTCTACGAAGTTTCAGAATCTTAAATTCATATGGTGCGAAGCTGAAATCCTGAGGAAATTCTTCATAAAATTTTAGAGCTTGGTTTTCAATATTTTTGGAGATATGATCTGTGGAAGGTAGTGCTTTTTCAGGCTCCTAAATTTCATCTAAAAGAGGTGATCGTGGAAAAGTTCAATAACTCTCTCTCTGGGCATCAGATTGGAGTGTCGTAAAAAGTGGTTGCAAGTACACGGACTGCAGTTTTGTGGCTATCAGATTTAGAGATGAAGGATGAAACAGTGATATGTGGCAAGTCGTACAAGTTCACTCTGCTGAACCAGTCCAAGATTGGGTCATTGTGGGAGATTGAAAATAAATTTGTCTTGAAGAATCCAAATCAGATCATACCTGTGGCATTTGAAAGATAGTTCAAAAGGCTACTACAGAAGTGAATTTTAGATATTGAATATTCTCAATTATAGAGATAATTCAATTTCAATACATAGCTCCTAAAAATCAAGTAAAAGGTGTGTATTTTTTTTTCCGAATTGCATAAGTCTTGTTTGAATAATCAAGTTGAATTGATTCCAAGGGAATATTGTAGAATAGATATCAGTATTGGATTCTAAAATGGCCCCTAAAAAGAATTCAACTCCCATTAAGCCTTTAGAAGGCTCTACTGTGACTCATGAAGATGAAGAATGGCAACATGACATATCAAAATTACAAGAGCAAGTGCAACAAATTTCTCTCTCGCAAAGAACAACAAAAAATGAAATGGAAGTTTTGAAGAAAGGCATGGAAACTAATATGGATGGTTTGAAGAAAGGCGTGGAAGCTAAGATGGATGGCATGGAAGTGGGCATGGAAGCTAAAATTGATGACATGGAAGCTAAGATCGATGAAAACATTAAAGACAACATGGAAAACATGAAGAATGATCTAAAAGCATACATGGAAGGCTTGACGACAAGCTTAAAACAAGAAACGATTCCTAATTGTGGAAATATAGTAGAAGAACCTCATGATGAGAACAAAATAAATGTTAATCGTGATTTCATAACCTCTAATGTTGGTGGGAAGAACCACCATATTCCAAAAATGGATATGAGGAAGTTTGATGGAAAGGATCCTGTAACATGGATACTACAGATGGAGCAATATTTTGATCTCCATAATGTGAAAAACACACAAAAGATACGCATTGCAACTTTACATTTAGAACAAAATACATTTGTATGGTATCGATGGCTTTGCTCCCGTAAAAAAATTGTCACTTGGTCAATTTTTACGGAGGAAATGATAGCACATTATGAGGATACAAAGAGCAGCACCTTCTTTAGCCAATTGATAAATCTAAAACAAAAGGGTTTAGTGGGGCAGCACATTGAGGACTTCCAAAAATTGAATATAAGGGTAACTGATATTCCAGAGGAACACAGGATTGATCTCTTCATAGGCACTTTAAAGGATAACATCCAACATGAAGTTCGTGTTTTGGAACCAGATTCATTGGAGAAGGCATTCAGGTTGGCAAGAAAAGTTGAATTTAAAATAATGGCGACAAGGAAGCCTACCACTCAATTCTATAAAGAAGGAAGTGTTGCTACGCCTAGATTTCCACAACCTACAAGGTTGACACCACAACAATTGGAAGAAAAAAGAGCAAAAGGGCTTTGCTACGGTTGTGATAGAAAATACACTAAAGGTCATAAGTGTGCTGAGAAGAAATTATTTTACATAGATTGTGAAGAAGAAGAAGAAAATGAACAAGAAGAGGATATACACCAGGAACCAGCCCTAGAAGAGGAAGAAATGAATCCGACCATATCGTGTAATGCACTGGGAGGAATTACCACTCCTCAAACTCTCAAGATAGAAGGACATATCAAGAAGAAAAAGGTAATAGTGTTGATTGATTCAGGTAGCACCCATAATTTTATTCATTGTAAGGTAGCCAAGGAATTAAATTGTTTCCTATACCCAACACGAGAATGTCAAGTGATGGTTGCAAATGGAGGAACTATAAATTTCTCTGGAAAATGCCATAATATCAAGCTAACCATGGGGGAATATGTATTGACTAGTCCAATGCTTTTCATTCCTATGGGAGGTGCTGATGTTGTACTAGGAGTACAATGGTTACAATCTTTGGGGACGGTAGCTTTTAATTTTCAAGAACTTTTCTTGAAATTTTTTTCAGAAGGAAAGGAAGTCGAATTACGGGGTATTGAAGGGAAGCCAGGAAGGATAATAAGCTCTAATGTCATGACAAAGCTTCTAAATAAACAACAACGAGGCGTAATTGCACAATTATGCTCACTAGAAGTTCTGACATCAAAATCATCTATTTCTGCAGATCTCCAACAAGTCTTGGACAATCATTCCAAGGTGTTTGAAACTCCCAAAGGACTCCACCATATTCGTGATCATGATCATGCTATTCATTTGATTCCAGGAAGTGTTCCTCCAAACATCAGGCCTTATAGATATCCTTACTTCCAAAAGAGCGAAATTGAGCGTATGATTGCAGAAATGTTAGAGGCGGGTATAATTCAACCTAGTCAAAGTTCTTTCTCTGCTCCTGTATTTTTGGTACACAAGAAGGATGGATCATGGCGAATGTGTCCGGATTATAGGGAGCTCAATAAGCTCACCATTAAAGACAAATTTCCCATTCCTGTGATCGATGAATTATTGGATGAATTACATGGAGCAATTTATTTTACCAAGTTGGATCTTCGTTCAGGATATCATCAAATTAGAATGAAGACTGAAGATATTCCAAAAACAACATTTCAAACTCATGAGGGTCATTATGAATTTATGGTCATGCCTTTTGGCCTTACCAATGCACCTTCTACATTTCAAGGGTTGATGAATTCCATTTTCAAACCCTTCCTTAGAAAATTTGTGCTAGTATTTTTTGATGATATACTAATCTACAACAGGTCTTGGAAGGATCATGTTGAACATGTTGACAGGGTGCTCAAACTATTGCAGGAGAAACAATTATATGCAAGAAAATCCAAATGTTTCTTTGGAGTACAAGAGGTGGAATATCTGGGTCATATTGTATCTCACGAGGGTGTTAAAGTAGACCCTAAAAAAATTAAAGCCATTAAGGAATGGAAAGTCCCCACAAACATAAAGAAGTTGCAAGGATTTCTCAGGTTAATAGGGTATTATCGCAAGTTTTTTAAGAATTATGGGAGAATAGCAGCATCTCTAACAACATTATTGAAGAAAGATGCATTTTCATGGACTCCTGAAGCAACTAAGGCCTTTGAACATCTTAAGGAGGCAATGTGCCATGCAACGGTCTTAGCTATGCCAGAGTTCACAAAAACCTTTATTGTGGAATGTGATGCCTCAGAAAATGGAATTGGTGCAGCTTTAATGTCGAAAGGAAGACCCATTGCTTTTGAAAGTCGTCCAATCAAAGGAAAGTATTTACAGAAACCTATTTATGAGAAGGAAAATTTAGCAATACTGCATGCACTAAATAAATGGCGAACTTACCTAATGGGAAGACACTTCAAGGTAAAAAATGATCATGATAGTCTTAAACACTTTTTGGAACAAATACTATCATTAGAAGAGCAACAAAAATGGGTCACAAAGATGTTGGGTTATGACTTTGAAATAATCTACAAAAAAGGAAAGCTTAATATTGTTGCAGATGCACTCTCAAGAAAGAATGAAGAGGTGGAAGCATTTCTTTGTGCCATCTCTATTATCCAACCAGATTGGATAACTGAAGCAAGAGATGAATGGAAGAAGGAAAAAGATGTATGGACACTCATTCAAAAGTTGCAGCAAGATCCTAGTACATCTGATACATTTAGTTGGAAAAATGATTCCTTATGGTACAAAGATCGCTTATATCTTTGTAAGAATTCCCAACTAAAACAAAATATTCTTATGGAATTGCACACTTCTCCTTTAGGAGGACACTTAGGATTTTTAAAAACTTACCACAGGGTGAAGAAAGAATTTTTTTGGGATGGCCTTAAATCTAATATTCAAAAGTTTGTGGTGGAATGTTTGGTTTTCCAGCAGAATAAATTTGAGACAATTAAGACCCGGGACTTCTACAACCTTTATCCATTCCAAGTCAACGTTGGGAGGAGATTTCAATGGATTTTATCACGGGTTTACCTAAGTCCGAAGGAAAGAGTGTCATCATGGTGGTAGTTGATAGACTTACCAAGTATGCACACTTTTGTGCATTATCTCATCCATTTAAAGCAAGTGCAGTTGCTACTACATTTATGGACATAATTCAAAAGCTACATGGAAGCCCAAGGGTTATTGTGAGCGACAGAGATCCCATTTTTACTGGAAATTTTTTGGACGGAGTTATTTTCTTGTTTGGGTACTCAATTAGCTCATAGCTCATCTTATCATCCTCAATCTGATGGTCAAACTGAGATAGTAAATAAATGTTTGGAAGGATATATTCATTGTTTTGTATCTGATAAACAAACACAATGGGTCAAGTGGTTACCTCTCGCTGAATGGTGGTATAACACTTCCTTCCATACTGCGGCAAAAATGACCCCATTTATGGCACTTTATGGATATCATCCACCATCCATCACATCATATTTAAGAGAAAATTCGAAGGTTCAAGCAGTGGAAGATCACATCGAGCATGAGCAAGAATTTCTCCAACTCTTAAAGGATAACCTGAATTTGGCACAAAATCGAATGAAACAAAAGGCAGATCAACATCGCAACGAGAGATGTTTTGATGTAGGAGATTGGGTATTTTTACGGCTACAACCATACAAACAAATGTCCCTTAAGCAAGCTAATAAGGATAACAAATTATCGCCAAAGTACTATGGTCCTTACAAGGTGTTGCAAAAGATTGGCTCTATGGCATACAAATTGGAGATTCCTGCTTCTTCGCGAGTACATCCAGTTTTCCATGCTTCATGTTTAAAGAAGGTTATAGGTGAAAATATTCCAGTTCAAACAATATTTCCAGAACTTGATGAGGAAGGAAAAATAATATTGGAACCTGAAGTGGTCATGGAAACAAGAACTCGACAGCTACGGAATCGATCAATTTCAGAGTATCTCATCAAGTGGAAGAACTTACCCACTGAATATTCTACATGTGAGGATGACAATTTTATACAAAAGCACCCGGAGCTACTCAAGCGTTCAGGACAACACTTTTTTGAAGGAGAGGGGCATGTTAGGTCCCTATATCACTAGTATAGTCCTTTATTATTGTTAGTGTAACCCCCTTATTGTTATTATTGTACCCTTGTAACCCCCATTTTGTTATTATTGTGCCCTTAAATTATTATTGTTAGGTCGGCTAGGATTACATTGTGGCCCACTAGGATTACATTATGCCCCCATGGACTCCTATATATAGAAAGGAGGTTTTGTAAATTGTATCATCCAAGAATTGTTCATTTATGTAATGTATTGGAGGTTGCCCCCTCGAAGTGGCTCATTTCTACGACGTTTATATCTCTTTTCTTCTCTTTTTGGAGCTGGTTACATAACACCTTCACCTTCTTGGTTGTTCTGCGAAGTTAATTCTCTGATGAGCTTTTCCTGCTCCTCACTGGCTAATGATAGTATGTCATTCTGGCTTCTTAGCTGAACCATTTCTTGTTGCAAACTATGCAACATAGCCATCACTGGGGCATTGGGATCTGGTGTATTATATTCATCACGGAGATGAACATAAATTTTGTCACTTCCAGCCATTTGAATTTTCTGTTTCAGCACCACTGTACACTAAACAACACATATCAGTAATAATTTTTTTTTTTTTTCCAACAATAATTAATTTATATAGTGAGCACAACAATAGCCCAGTTTTTTCTAAACTGGGATCTGATACCATTTGTAATGTCTCCCCATGACTTTCCTCTAACCAATGAAATTTTTTTTTTCTCCATAATTCTATACATAAAAGTCTGCTTTCCGTAATTATTTATTTTACTATATTAAATCAATTCACTGTATGCCTTCATACTTGTAAGTGGTAACTTAATAATAAAGGTAGGAAATATATATATATATATATATATATATATATATATATATATATATATATATTCCATCTAACTAACCTACTTATGGGTTCAATACCCCTACAATTCATGTATTATATCATTGGGTTTGATATATTATGGGATATCAAATTTTTTCGCACTAATATTGTTCCATTCGCACTTGTGCTCTTATACATATATGTAGAGATTTCTATATCTTTGCCTCGTGGAGTCTACTTTACTCCCAACGGTAGAGATGTGACTCCAATAAAATTTATTTTTCACGCTCCTATGTCAATGTTTAAATATACTACGCACCAAAAGATCTTTAACGTGTCGTGCTTGGGCTTCATGTGATTTTTTTTTTTGGTACATACTCTTGAGTTCTTTTATCGTTCACACTGATATTGTCAATTGCCTTGCTATCAATGAGTAGTTATTGTCATCATGTTCGTTTAATGGATTGATACGGTCCAGATTTACCTTTCTCCTCAGCCATCGAAACAATATTATTTAATTTCCAATCCTCCTGACATGAATTTCATTCCACGGAAGTAGTACAGTTCATCTTAAATGGCTTAATGCGTTGATCCGTGTAGCCATTGGTGAATAGCTACCACGTGGATGGCGGGATCATCCCTAGGGTTTCTACATTTTTCTACTACTTGAGCCCTTCACCGACTCGGTTATCATTTCCCGGTGTTCTTTCCACCATGGTGTAACTCTGGTTCGTTCTGGCAATTGAAGGTAAGACTTCACGCCGGCTATTGGTTTCTAGTTTCAACTTTGGGCACGATATCCTCTGGGTGAGCGTATAATCTCTCCTTAATCTTATTTATCAATCTTCTATGTGAGCTTTCGACCCTGGTCGACACTATTTTCCAATTTTTTGGCTTTCGTCACTACTCGTACCAAGTTTTACATTTACATTTGTGATGCTCAATTCGTTTCCACGAATTCTTCCTCTCTACCAGAGATAGAATAGATATCTCATGTTTTAGTTGATAGTATTTATGTTTTCCTCCCTTTTCAAGTTTAAAATTTTACATTTGACAAGCAGTAGATTGATATAATTTAACTTGTGGTTTTCTCCTTATTTCATGAACGAGTGTTCTCATTGCATCTCAGCACATCCCTATGGGTTTTGGAAGGGACGTTTGTCCTTTGATTCATGGTGCCTTCTCATGGTCCTGTATGAATATTCTCGAGGGTTCTTCGCTTCCTCACGCGGCTTCCACATGGTCGATTTGTCTCCCTTGAACCGAATGGAATAGGTTAGTCCCTGATGTGTGAACTGTGATGCATTTTAACGTTTGTTTGAATTTCGTGTGATTTTTTTTTTCTTATACCGGGTATTGATCTACTTTATCGTATGTTACCCTTACTCTTGACAGATGAGCACGAACGTCCTGTTTCTTTGAAGGTGACTATCTTTCTCTTTGCTGGTTTTGTTTTATGCTATCATTCTCAACTTATTTTTTACTTACATAAATTTTTATTCTGTTTGCAGGTATCCTCGTCCTTGATTTGGTGTTTATTTTAACTCTTTCAATCACTAATTTAACATGCAATCACTATTCTAATCTCTACCACCGTATGTATTCCTCTTTTCAGGTTGGTACAAATTTTCCACAGCTATGTTTGGCCTCCAGGGTCAATGCGTTTTATACTATTCCCAAAATTTTGTACAAGTAGCCCTCTGTAATTTAATAGGGTTTCTCATTTAGTTTGTAATAGACTAAGTTCTACTGGTTTATTGTCGATTTCCCTTAATGGACTGTCTTATTTTAAATACTTGGCTTAGGACTGAGCACCGATATGGTGACATTTTTGGATACTCGATTTTATTAAATTGCATACTTCCCCATGCCCTCTTATTCTACAGTCAGTTATGCATTGTAGGATTGTGGTTGCATTTCTCATTCAAGAACATACGTAAATCTCTTGTTGAAATTTCATATAGTTGTGTTATGAGAGGATACTGTATTACTACTCCTGGTTAAAAATTTTATGTTTTCAACTATCGTAAATTTTACTTTGAAGTGGTTGCTACCCTTTTTCTGAACCAATGTATTCGTTGTATCTTCATTTCTCCTTTTTTTTTTAAAGCATACCATGAACCAGAACATAAATTTGACAACTGAAGTTCAACTATTGTCAAGTTTTTACAGAACCAAAATAAAATATACTTTGTGATAGCAGAAGGGTCTTCTTGTTTATATTATAGCAGATTCTTTCGCCTTACACTGTCATAATCTAGTGTTCCACCTAATATTAAAATAACATGAATACCAACTATAGAGATTCTGGGGTTTTCACTACTGTCATGTATAATTTCACCTGTCTCAAATCTCATTCATTTTTCTGTCTCCTATAAAAGGGTATTATCTTGAAAGTGTTAGTCTCGAACTGCAAATGGTTTCCAAAATTTATTAACTTCAGATGCATGTTCATTTTAAACGTTCACTTAAATATATATATAATTTTATTTTTGGAAAAAAAATCCGCAGTCTATAGTACAGATATAAATTATATATAATCATGTTTAATTTTAGCTTGCAGCCTTTTGAGAAGTTAACTATGTGTGCATGCAAATTTTCCAATAGAACTGTAATTGTTAAAACACTGTGTAGTCTATTATTATGTATGGTTCATTTCACTGTAGCTTATTATTACATCATTTATTTATGGAAATAAATTCTTGTGTATAGTATGTCAATCTTTCTTCTACCTGCATAACTTTAGGCATTTAACACAAAATCTTATTTGTTTCTATCCTTTCCTACATGGAGTAAATGAACAGTATGTTTAGTTTTTGTGATATCTGTTCCTGTAACATTATACTACTTTCTTTTCCTATTTTTGACAGTTATTTTATTAACACAGAAGAAGATTAAAGTTAAATCAAAAAATCATCTATGGGATAATGTATCCTCATATTTAGACAAACATTGGTTTAAAGACTTGGCTGGATTCTTCCCACAGATTTTTATTCCTACAACTATACAGAATTGAGAGAATTTGTTTCTTCACTACAATTCTATTAAATGTAGCGAATAACCAATCCACCAATTTTAAGCTAATATAATAAGTATAACCAGTTTACGAAATAACAACTACATAACCATTCATACAACTTAGCGACATACCACTTTTGCAATTGACCAGCCTCCCAATCTTAGAGCTCTTTTATCCTTTAGAACTCACCCCCGAGCTGAGATCATCTCCTAGAACAGATCCACCTCTAATCTGTTTAGGAGTAGCTTATTTAAGCTTTTGCTCCCCAAAGCCTTTTTCTAATTCTGCATCCAGAATTTTACGATGCTTTTCTTCCTGCATGCCTAAGCTTCCCTTATTTAGGGATTTTTAAAGCTGCTTTCTATTCTTCTCAGCTTTTTACCTCTTCCCAACTACTCTCCACCTCATTGGGGAAAACCTAGATTTTTCCTCAAAAATTTAATTTGGAAATAAATTCTTTCAAGGATTTTTGAGAGATTCTTGGGGAAATTATTTTCCTCTTTCCATCCTCATGGATTTGGAAATTGATCTCATGATTCTCATTAGGTCAATCTACACAAAATTTATTTTATTTAATTCTCATAATTAAATACTTAATTACATCCAAAAAATACTTATCCATTGGGGTCCACTCCTTTTGGATTAAAGTTCAAATGTCTAGCTTGCAAGAAAACATAAAACTGGGGGTGTTACATATTCTCATCCTTGAGCTCTTTTATAAGCTTGATTGCCTCCTTAGAAATTTATTCTATGGTCAACCCTTCTTCTTCATTCTTTGATACCTCTTGTTTATTGTGCTTGGACATAAAAAATACTCTATCATTGGCTACTTCTTCATTGTCACTGTCTTCATCGGATGATGAGATATCTTCTTTAGAGAGAAAGTTCCTTTTGAATCCTTTCTTTTTGCCTTTCTTGTTGAATTTCTTAAAGCCTTTCTTTCCTGTTGAGTTTCCATCACTTTTGTTCAAACATTTTGCTGCAAAATGCCCAACCTCACCACATTTGAAACATATCAATGGAATTTTACCTTTGAATTTTCCCTTACCAATTTTTATTTTTCTTGTACATTAAGCATATTCTCCATCTGAAAGACCTTCTTCATCACCTTCCTTTTCTTCACACTTGCAGGTCCAGGTATTTTCCTTTGAAGGTTTTTTGTCCTTATTGGTTTTCTTATATGCAACGAACGTAGTATCTAGATGGGAAGTACCCTCTTATTTATCAAGTCTCATTTCATATGCTATGAGAACTCCATGTAAATCCTCTTTGCTGAGTTTGTCCATATTTTCACTTTATTATAAGAGCGATACCTTTGGGTTGAATATCTATGGTAACATTCTATGAATATTTTGTATAATAATTTTCTCATCAACAAGCTCTCCCAATACTTCCAAAGTGTTGGTTATTTCATCAACGTGTTGGAAGTATGCAAAATTGTTACCATCTTCTTTCATTCCGAGTTGCTCAATTTTTTCTCTATAGATTTGAAGCTTTTCTTCTTTCATATTAGACTCATCTACATATATATTCTCAATATTGTCCCATACATTTTTAACAGTTTTACAACCCACCAACTTATGATAAGTAGATTCAATAAGTTCACTAATAATACTATTATTTTCTTTTGCATCATCTACAAAATTCTTCTTGCCTTGTTCATCCGCGGTTATTGTAAAGCCATTTTGAATAGTGTCCCAAAATTCGTAACCTTGTGCCAAGAGATAAACCTCCACTCTTCCTTTCCAGAGTGCATAATTATTTTCATTCAATAGAGGTACACCATTCTTGGTATGCTCCATGACCTCCTTCTAGCTGTTAAACTACTATTGAGGGAACCAAGATCTCATACCAATTGTTGGAAGTACTAAGAGTGGGGTTGGGGGGGGGGGATGAATCCCTATTACTTTCAATTAGTATTATTATTAATCTTTCATAGCATTATTTAATCTTCAATTATTACTAGTGTTTGTACAATGATAGAAGTAAACAAAATGAACACAAATGCACATAATTTGTAAGATGGAAAACCCCTCAGGGACAAAAAACACCTCAATGATTTTCTAATAATTATTTAATATTCAACTCCAATTGAAAAGAAAGCTCCTAATTCCTAGAATCTAGAAAATCATTCTTCTCCAGCTCCCACTGGATGGGCGTTCCAATGCCTGAGATTATTTAGTAGTCAAGTGAACGGATGCCCCAACACCCAATGAGCTACAACTCACCCTAGCACCACCCTACCACCCTGAAGTTTTCATTGTCTTAAACCTTTTAGTGACTTCAAGCACTAGCCTAGCACCATCCTACTACCCTATAGAAGAATAAAAGAATAATGGAATCCCGTACCAATGAAAATGGTCCAATTTACAATGATATAGAATGATGTAGAAGAAGAAGACACACTATACCATAACCCCAACTATGAAACAAATACCTAATGATGAACCTAGACCTCCCAACATTGCCTCTTCAATTCTTGGAAGATAGACACTTGTAAAAATTTTACAATGATGATTTTACTATGACTAATTACAATGATACCTTTACAATGACTGTATTCAATGTTGCCCACGTGAAGACTTCAAGTGGTGAACTTATTTCTGTTGTTTTGCACCTTGATTGTTGCTCTTGTCATGCTAACCTTTCTCACTCTTTATAACAATAGATCATGCATTGAGTCTTATCTCGATGAATATATAATACCTACGAAAATTCTTCAGGGAAATACCCATGACATGATAATAACAAAACTTACCTCATCCTGCAGAGCACATGTGGTTGCTAAAAAAAAATACAAATTAGAATACAAAGAAACTAATGAAATTAAGCGATGAACATGCATATACAGAATACAATTATGTGGATCGTACCTCTCCTGCACCTTTTTTTTCTTTTCTTCCCTAGAAATTTTGGTCCTTTGCAGCGCTTGACAACACATTATCTAGCTTCTTCTTGCATTCTAGGAGCTCAATATTGAATCTGGAGTATATCTACTATTTCAGATCCCTAATATGTCATTTCTAGTCTTGTAGTAGTCCTCTGAGTCTTCTTTCCAATGCCACAGGTTTGACCCAATTTGGATTCTTCAAGGAAAATTTATGCCCAATCTCTCATAATTACCTAATTATGGACTGGTTCAATAGAGAGAACTTATACGGCATACCACATGTCATTGTTTCCTCTATTTCCTTTGAAATTGATATACAGAAAACCGCAGTCCATTCAATATCAGACACATCTTACAGAATTCAATTCTGATACTCAGAGAGAGATTTATGACGATTTTCCCAAGGTCACCTCTTTGAGATGAAGTTTAGGACCCTGCAAAAACCCTAACTTCCACATATCTTATCTCCCAAAATATTATGCATCATGATTTGAAATTTTTATAGGAGCTTCCCGAGGATTTATTCTTCACCTCATCAACATTTCAACTTATAAAATTTCTTAGAAAACATGTTGTAGTGAAAACTCCATGATGACCTGTTTCAAGTAGAAAAATCCCTACATGAGGAGGATATGAGGATAACAATGTATATAAATGCTTAGGTTGAGAGGGTCTTCAACAAATGAACATGGGAGGGATTTTAGGAGCTTAAATATTATTAATATTGATTTTTGAATTACCAAAACCAATTATTAGTATCATGCCACAACCCCGTGGGGATCTATCCCCCTAACTGGGGTTACTAAATTCAAACATGAATATCTCTCAAACTGTGAGGAATTACTTGGTGTGCCATATATCAAAGGAGACATATTGACAAGTAGAGACCATAAAAAATATCCTCGAATCAGAATATAGTAATTTGGTAATTCAACATTCCCATGCAAGATCAGGGTATCCCTTGGTGCTGCTTGGGTTGACATCAATGATAACCACTAATCAAAAACATTACCCTCTTCCAAAAATAGATGATCTATTTTATCAAGTAGGAGGGGAAACAATATTCTCAAAAATTTACTTGAGAACTGGCTATCATTAACTCCATATTAAATATGAAGACATCCATTAGACAACCTTCCAAACTAAATATGGAAATTATGAGTTTGTAGTTTTACCCTTTTGACTCACAAACACCCCTACTACATTCATGTGCCTAATGAAAAATGTTCTAAATAAACATCTGGATAATTTTGTATTAGTATTCATAGATGATATTTTGGTATACTCCAAAAATGAAGAAGAACATCAAGAACATATTATAATAGTGTTACAAAACCTTAGATAACATCAAATTTATGTACAATGCATCAAATGTGAGTTTTACAAACCCTAGATCCAATACCTAGGTCATGTCATTTTAAAAGAAGGATTGGCGGTAGATACAGAAAATATACAAGAAATATTGAATTGGCCTATACCCATTGATGTACCAACAATACGACCATTTATAGGTATTTCCAGATATTACCACAGATTTGTGGAAGGATTTTTTGCATTGTCTTACCCCATCATATCATTTTAGAAAAAAATAGCGAAATTTGAGTGGACATCCAAGTGTTAAAATAGTTTTGAAAAACTGAAACATAAATTAACTACTTCACCTATCCTAAAAATTGTTGATCCAAATAAGGAATTTTTGGTGTGTACTAATTCTTGTGTACAAGGGCTGGGAGGAGTATTGCTGCAAGATAGTGTAGTAATAGCTTATGAGTCTCAAAAATTAAAGAAACATGAACATAATTATGCAGTATATGACTTGGAATTGGTCATTGTTATACATGCAATAAAAAGGTAGAGGCATTATCTGTTGGGAAATAAATTTATATTAATGATAGATGACATAAGTTCAAAGTATTTCATTAGCCAACCATATTTAAATGCCAGACAAGCAAGATGGTTAGATTTCATCGATGAGTTTGATATGGAAATGAAACACACTAAAGGGAAAGAAAACTAAATTGTTGATGCTTTAAGTAGATATTCTCACCAAATTTTGACATATACAATAAGTAGTGTAAAATTTGACATGGAAGAAAAAATTCAAAGAGTATTATTGCAAGACTGTCAATATGTCAAATTGCAGTAAAAATTAGAGAAAGATGAAATTACATGATATACTATAAATGAGAAAGGACTTATCAGCTACAATAAAATATTGTCTATTCTGAATTTATCCAACTCAAAACATGAAAAATTAGATGAATACCATAAGACACCTTATGCAGGTCATCTAGGTTATCAAAATATGGTAACCACCTTGAGGAAAAACATGTTTTGTCCAGGAATGAAGAAGGAGGTAGATGATTACTTGGCAAGGTGTTTGGAGTGTCAACAAGTTAGAGTAGAACATCAACACCCTACCAGTCTACTAAATCCTCTCCCTATTCCAGAATGGAAGTAGGAAGTGATATTAATGGGCTTTATTATAGGACTACCACATACCAAGTACCAACATTACTCAATTATGGGGGTAGTGGACACTATAACAAAATAAATGTACTTTCTTCCTGTGCAATCCACTTTTGGCACAACACAAGTGGCTAATGTGTTGATGAAAAATTTACATGTTCCTCTTGGAAAATCCTATTTAGAGGAATGGGGGAAAATTTTAGCGTCAGTATGACTTACCATCCTAAAAAATATGGATAGATAGAGAGAAAAAATCAGATATTGGAAGACATGTTGTGCATGTATGTGATGGAAAGACCCACTAAGTGGGAAGATTTTCTACATTTGGCAAAATTTTCTTACAATAACAGATACTAGGCTTCCATTAAAATGATTCCATTTGAAGATCTGTTTGACATAAAATGCCACACTCCGCTCAGTTGGAGTCAACCAGAGGACAAATTGTCCTTAGACCAGAAGCACTACATGAGATGGAGCAGCCTGTGAAAATAATTCAGCAAAATATTAAAGTAGCTCAAGATCATTAGAAGAGTTATGTATATAATAAAATAATTCAGAGGAAATCAAAAGTTGGAGATCATGTATATCTAAGGATTAAACGTCACAAAAGTACATTTCATGTTGGTATTTGTGCTAAGTTAGCACCTCGATACTGCAGACCCTTTGAGGTTTTTGAGACAGTGGGGACAATATCTCACAAATTGGCTCTACCTAGGCATATTAAAGTTTATAATGTTTTTCATGTTTCATTGTTAAAGAAGTATGTACATGAGCCTACTTATGTGATTGATGGGATTGTGGTACATGTGGGAACAGAAGGGAGCTTTCTTCGAAAACCACTTCGTATATTGAAGTGGGAATAAACCATGCTGTGGAATAAAACAGTAGCTTGAGTGAAAGTGCAGTAGAAGCACTTTTCACCTGATGAAGCTACTTGGGAGTGGAAAGATGTGATAAAAGAAACATACACATCACTCTTTAGTGAATAAATAGAAATATCTGCAACACCAAGGACATTATTTTAGTTTTAGAGGGCGACTATGTAATATCCCTATTTTCAACTTTTATAAATAGCGAATAAAACTAAAGGTCATGTGGACCTAAGGAAAAATTATGTATGGACATATTATTTTTGAAATTAATAAATAAATGTGGAAATTATATTAGTGTATAAAGAGAGAGTAAATTTGAGGCGAGGAGTTCTAATCCATGAGGATGGACTAGAATCCCAAGAATTTCCTAAAATTCTCCATAAATCCTTGGAGAAAAATAAAATAAATAAAAATTATTATATGGGATAAAAACATCTAATAAAATCCTCACTAAAGTGGAAAGTTACAGAGAAGGGGTATGTCACACGTCCCATTTATCTCCCAATTTTTTTATTTTTATTTTTTCCATGCATTCCAGATTTTCAAGAATAATTCTGACCAAATATTGTGCTATAATATTTTTGATTTATATATTGTTAAATCATATTTATTTCCCCAATATGATTTATGGTGTATAACTATACCCACATATCAAAACTATATCAGAATCAATATCTATTTGATTTCATTTCCAACCAGATTAATATAAAGGGTCCTTGTATTATCACCTTCGTTTTGATATCATTGAATCTTTGGGCATTAAACATACTATTATTTATATATATATAATGGGGTTCGAATATATTATACCCACGTCGACCATGGCATCCTTAAACCTTTAAAGAACCCTATACTCCCATTTTATAACGTCATCTTCCTATACAAATTGTTTATGAACGTTAGCTGGATTTAATTCACATGACCTTATATCTATACCTATATAGGGCTTATGGCTATTCAATGAGTTTTTAGCCCTAGTTTTCATAGCATATGTGTCCACATCATCGCGTGTTTGTTGTACATGTCGTCCATGTCGAAATTTATGTAAATATTGAACATATTCAGCTTGAGATTCCACGTACTGCGTCCTGGTAAGGTCGATTGAATGGGATATGGAAATTGAGATGTGATGTCACTCTCCACGTCATCTTATGTAAGATTATCGATTTAATTGTATTGCCTGGGATGGGTTTCATCCCATTCCCGTTCAAGTGCTATAGATCCACGTTTCACTGGTAATCGCCACGCCGGGCTACTCTGGAAACAAGGCAATTTCCGCAATACGGTGAGAGATGCCATGAACTTCATCGTATGGATTGTAAAATTAAATGTCGAACGACTGGTGTAAATTGCACTTCTGGCCATTCGATCTGTGGCTTCACCATGGGGATTATGCCATGTGGACAACTGCGATTTCCTCACCCTATTAGGGTTTTGTGACTGAGATTTTGGTATAAGTCTTGTACTAAACTTGTGAAACTGTTCTTTCGGTCCTCATTTGGTCATTTCGCTACTCATGACGCCGATTCTCTGTGTGCTGGAGATGAGAGGCTTATAATCTCCAGACCTGGTATGCCTCTGTCGACGCCTCATAAAGTAGGTACAACCTTATAATCCTTACACTACGTTGACTTGTGCCTCTGTGATGAAAATTTGAGTATGGTAATGCATTCAATTTATAGTATTTGACCTATGTTTTTGTATACGCCATTTCATTCTCCAGTTCTGGTTACTACCAGGAGCTCTGATGTTGTGGTTTATTGCCCTTATACATATACTGATTTCTTCCTTCTGCATTTACGCCACCATCTCTTCGTCTGCTTCGTTGGATGGCTGGCTAACGATGCAGGATACCAATAAGTCTTTGTTTCTTGATAAGGCATGTCCCTGCTCGCCCTTTGGGACTGGAACGATTGTGCTTTGATTTCGCTCTTCTCTTCTCCGGCGAGCGACACCGATCTCAGGTAAGAATCGATTTACTTATGCTATTAGTTAGAATGTTTTTCTAACTCCACTCTTAAACTTTGGGGTTACCATATATTTACGTCATGCCTTTAATTCTATGGCAGAATCGTGTGGACGGAATGAGGGTCTTCTTAGTGAGGTAGCTATATAATTTTTTTTGTTTTGTACCTTTTTCCAATTCTCACTAGAATTCTTTTTATCAGTTTTGCCAATCGTTGGCTCACTATCATGGCTGTGTTTCTACAGGTAAGATGGACGCCATACGATTTTCATCCTCAGCGCACCATGATATACGTTCTTCAATTCAACACTAACTCCACTGCTTTGGAGTTTCAGGTCGGTATACACCTGGGCGGAGAGAAACCATCATCTCGTCACATTGTTCCACCTCGTTTGTGCAGAATAGTTAATTCCTTGGGATTCTAACAGTGTCTATTGTAGTTTTAGACTCTGTCCGAGCCTGTACTATTAACAATTTTCCTTCGCATGTTAATATTCTTTGAATTGATAATTTCTAGAGTGAGAATGGGGTACTTTAAAGGAATTTTTCCCGAGAGGCTCAAACTCTGAGATGTATATGCAGAACGCGTTTATTCTTCATCACTGATATTTTTGATAGTTTCATAATAGCTTCGAAGAATCTCCAGATTATTATTTTATGGATATTTTCCTGTGTCTCGCATTCAATTATTTGTTTTGTGTCGGTTTAATATGATTACAGAATTAATGAGTTGTTCCTCTTTTCACCTTCTTATCATAGTTATGACTTTAATGTGTATATATCTTTTTATTTCCATATTTTCCAAGTTTGTAGTGACTCAGTAAATGAAAAATAGCATTGTCTATCATTTGTATATGTTGTATTGCTCCTACAGGAACTCTCTGTATTCCTAGGAGGTTGTAGTTCCATGGTGAAAGCTTCGTATGTAAGGCTAATTGTTCCCAGTGACTGTATACATAATTTTTTTTTGTTCTTTTGTATTCATAATGTAGTAATGCACTTTTCAACAAGCTTGTCTAACCCGATTTTCAATCGATATATAGTTTAAGTTATGTTTTTCAACATTGGATAAATATATATATATATATATATATATATATATATATATATATATAGAAGGTGTGATGATTTTATTTATAGTTTCTCATGCATGTCTAATCTTTCCAACCTGTAACTCCGTTGGATCCTCCCTGTTAAAAAGAGGGTTCATCCCATAGTTTTTAAACATAACTCTCCATTCATATCTATTTCTAGAGTTAATAGTCATGTGTAGTTTCATTTATTTAATAACTAAGGCAGATAAGCAGTACTACAATTACATACTCTTTCTTTCAGTTCTTATTAGAGAAGGTACTATATTATCCATAAATAGACATGCACTACTCTTGAAAAATTCTATATATATCTACACTTCACTTAGTTAGTTCAATAAAGGAATAATCCTATATTGTATACATTTACCTTCCTACTATCTTAGAATTTTTCTTACAGGGTTTACTAACTATATTCCCTTTCCCACAAAAGAATATTAAGGTTACAAAATTATGAATTTTGAGGTACTATAAATCTGGAGATTTAGACCCAAGCTGGTTTAGAAATTCTGGATGATTTTGCCTCATTTTCCTAGTTCCTACAACCATTCACAAGGGGAAGAGTTTGACTGCTCTACTATTCTATAAATGTATGGAACACGAGCACCAAAATGAAACAATTAACTAGGATACAGCTATAATCATTAACTCTCACACATGGAAACAATTATATATATATATATATATATATATATATATATATATGTTTTAAAATAAACATTCATAACATTGTGTGCATACCACTTTCGTATTTGACCAGTCCTCCCCAACCGTAGAGTCCCTCTATCTCTAGAACTCACCCCCGAGCTGAGATCACTTCCATCACAGACCAACCTCTAATCTGTTTAGGAGTAGCTTATTTAAGCTGTTGTTCCCCGAAGCCTGTTTCCAATTCTGCGTCCAGAATATTAGGACGCTTTTCTTCCTATTTGCATAGGCTTCCCATTTTAGGGATTTTTTTTTGAAAGCTGCTTTATGCTTTTCCCAGATTTTTACCTCTTCCAAACTACTCTCCACATCATTGGGGAAACTAGATTTTCCTCAAAATCTAATTTAGAAATTCTTTCAAGGATTTTTGAAATATAGTGGGGAAAGTATTTGCCTTTATCCATCCTCATGGATTTAGCAAGTGATCTCATAATTCTCATTTTGGTCAATCTGCACAAAATTATTTTATTCGCTTTCTCAAATTATATATTTAATTACATCCACAAAATACTTATCATTTGGGGTCCACTCCCCTTAGGATTAAATTTCAAATGTCTAGTTTTTAATTTCAAACACATAAACTAGGGGTGTTATAGGGTAAGAATAAAATTGGGCTAAGGAAATGTTAGTTTTAAAAGAAGCTTTTTGTGGAAAAAGAAAAATCAAAGCCTAGGCTAAGGGAAACAACATCCCAAAATAGTAGGACACCGTTATGGAAACAAGCTGAGGGAAAGAAGGATTAAATAATCTATTTCTAGTGTGACGAGGGGGTTGTCTACACAGTGGAAGAATTTTTCTGCTTGGGGGAGTGATGTGGAACAAGCTCGTGGTTGGGAGGAAAAATAGTCTTTATATAGTGGTATGTAATTTTTGTGAATTTTTCTGTCTATTACCATTTCAAATTGAGTTCTACTGTGATGAGTTTATAATAAGTCCAAAATTGAAATCATAGGATAAATGAAGAATATAACTAAGAAAGTTAGGTTATGTTATGTGTTATTAGAATGGGACTTTCATGAATTTTTATGTAAAGTAAATCAATGGATTTATGTGTATCGTATAGTTTTATTTTTCATAAATTAATTTACATATGTATTTGACAGGGTCTGAACTATAAATTAATCTAGTTAAGTCTCATATTCTATTACATAGGCTTAGGATTGTCTAGGGGACAAACAAGTAGAATCTCTAAACCCTTTAACAGGGTCTAAATTTGTTGTTTATTTCAAAATAGAAGTATGGAGATAAATTGAAAACAAACATTTTATGTATAATAAATAAAATTCATAATACAATAAGGTAGATATGTATAAATTTTCATATGCTGATATAAAATTTAGATATGAATGTAAAACAAAGGTTTTTCATATATTTTGTCAAGTTGAAAAGTATATCAATAAAGAACAGTTGAAATCTAAGTCATACATGTGCCAACATGAAATAAATAAACATAAAATTTATATTATCCCAATTTTATTTACATAACCATCAGTTCTAAATCCTCGAGAGGGACTGAAGATGAAACTATTCAAAATATTTAGTTTTGAATTGTATAGTGAGTTTATAAGATTACATTAGGGTCACAACCCTAGGAATATATTAAACAACAAAAGAATACATGCATAGTAGAGTGGATGTTGTAGTGTCTTTATTGGTCTGATGACTGACCTGAAAATTGGAATTATTGTCTCTAAGAAGCTATGATTGATGAAAATGATGGACATCACAAATTTTATAATACATTATATCGAACCTAAAACAAACAATGAGTTTGAAATTAGAAATTTATTGACGAGGTCAGAAAATAAAATTAGAGAGTAATTGCTAAGATTAAAGAGTATATGAGGCGAGAAAGGATAGCTAGAAATTACTCTTGAAATTGTGATTTGATTAGTGTAGCTACAGTAAGAAAGACTATAAGAATAGCTGGAGAGGAAAACATAATTAACAATATTAACGAATCAATTTGAATAAAATTTATTTCAAACCTGGGAAGGAGATGTATAGAATTGTAGAAGTATTGAGCAATCTTCGAAAAAGGATAAAATATGGGTAAGAGTTACCCATGTTAAATTTAGAAAACTCAAACATAAAGTTAAGGACAAAGTATGTCAATTTTATGTGATTTCCTTTTGAAAACTGTAAAGTATTGTTACATATAAATACAATGAAATGATATCAAACCTAGGTATATGGAAGGCTATTTTAATAACCTGTGTAAGTCCTGATAACAATAATTAATATGTAAGGTGAACTACATAAAATGAAAATCTGAATATCTAATTGACAAAGTATTTGAAATTCCATTAAGGAATTTGATATATGTCAAGTTCACCGGGATGCACAGAAAACAAAAGTTATCATCTATTACGAATGATACTCGAGTATATGAATAAGATGAAAAGAAAAAAATCAAAATAGCCTGAGAAAAGAATCCACTTCCTAATTAATATAAAGAACTAAAATTAAAAACTTCCTATGTATATATATTTATATCAATGAAAAATATTATTTAATTTTAAAGAGGCTACTAGTTATAGGAATTGTATAAATTAAAATTTAATAAATGTTATAATAATATTAAATCTGGAAAAAGGAATGAATCTAAAAAATTAAAATAGAAATTCCATACTAAAGGACATGAAATATAGTTTCTTGCATTAATTCTTGAATTGATAATAATGTGTGTCAAATTCAGACAGTTGTAGACATTAAAACATAAGAAGGTCATATCATAATATACTTTGAATAGAACGAAAAATCCTAGTTAACGAATAGAACAAGAATTACATAAATGGGAACATGCATACCTTCGTAAGGATTAGAGAACTGGTCGAGGGTTTTGAGACCCTGTAAAATTGAATAGATGAGAGATTACCAACTAGACCCCAGATGAAATAGCTATAGTCTTTATGAGAAATGTGAGAAAATTCCCTTCACGGTGCAGGTCGAAGAAAATATCCTTACAAGTGTGAAAAGAGCTATAGTTATGTTACGAGATCAGCTACCTGAGAACCCTCCTAGCTCAGATGAAAAACAAATCGAAATGCCAAACGAACATGAGCGAGGTCATCCAAATAGATTAGGGTTTCAGTTGAAATCTCTAGGGTCAATTTTTTCTATGAAGGTTTAGATGGAAGTTAGGGTGTGTGTAGGTTCACGAATTTTATCTCAAAGAGGTGACCTTGAGAAAATCATCATAACTCTCTCTATGAACATTGGATTATAATTTTGTAAAATGAGGCTAAAAGTACATGATTTGTAGTATTATGTCCTTCAATTTCAGAGATGAAGGAAAAAATAGTGACATGTGGCACGTCGTATAAATTCAATCTAATTAACCAATCCATAATAAGATCATTCTAGGAGATTGGTAATAAATTGGCCTTGAAGAATCCAAATCAAGTCAGAACTATGGCATTGAAAGGAAGAATTAGAAGGTTGTTATAGGACTAAATCTTAAATCTCGGGGATCCAAAATTATAGAGATACATCAGTTTCAATATCAAGCTCCTCAAAAGAAAGAAAAAGGTGTGTATGTTTTTTTCAAATTGCATAAGTCTTGTTTGAAAATTATGTTTGAAGTGATTCTAAGGGCATATTGAAGCATAGATATCAGTATTTGTTTAAAAAATGCTCCATGAAAATAATTCAACACCCATTAAGCCCTCACAATTCTCTACTATGACTCATGAAGAGGAAGAAGTGGAACGTGATATATCAAAATTACAAGACCAAGTGCACCAAATTTCACTATCGCAAAGAGCAACAAAAAATGAGATGGATAGTTTGAAGAAAGGCGTTCAAGATAAGATGGATGACATTGAAGCTAAGATAGGTGGCATGAAAGCTAACGCAGAAGACATGAAGAATTATATAAAATCAGACATGGAATGTTTTAAGGAAGGTTTGAGAAATTTGATAGAAGAAATGATTCCTAATGGCGAAAAGGTAGTATAGGAAACTCCTGATGAGAACAAAATATATCTTAATCATGATTTCATAAAATATATTGTTGGATTGAATACCCACCATATTCTAAATATGGATATGAGTAAGTTTTATGGAAAGGATCTTGTAACATGGATACTACAGATGGAGCAATATTTTGATCTCCATAATGTGTAAAACACACAAAAGGTACGCATTAAAACATTAAATTTAGAACAAAATACATTTGTATGGTATCGATGGCTTTGATCTCGCAAAGAAATTGTCACTTGGTCAATTTTTATGGAGGAAATGATAACACATTATGAGGATACATATAGAAACACCTTCTTTAGCCAATTGATAAATCTCAATGAAAAGCATTCAATGGTGGAGCACATTGAGGACTTCGAAAAATTGAATATAAGGGTAACTGATATTCTAGAGGAACACAAGATTGATTTATTCATAGGGACTTCAAAGGATAACATGCAACATGAGGTTCACCTTTGGGGACCTGATTCATTGAAGAAGTCATTGAGGCTGGCAAAAAAAATTTAAAGTAAATTTATGGAAACAAGGAAGCCTACCAATAACATCTATAAATATGGAAGTGTTGCTACTCCTTGAATTCCATAACCTACAAAGTTGACGCCACAACAATTGGAAAAAAAAAGAGAGAGGGATTTGCTACAGTTGTGATAGAAAATACACTAAAGGTAATGAGTGTGCTGAGAAGAAATTATTTTACATAGAGTGTGAAGAGGAGGAAAACGAACAAGAAACTTCAAAATAAGAGGATATACACCGGGAACCAACCCTAGATAAAGAATAAATGATTTTGACAATATCGTGTAATTCATTGGCAAGAATTAGCAGTCCTCAAACTGTGAAGATAGAGGGAAATATCAAGAAGAAAAAGGTAATAGTGTGATTCAGGTAGTATCCATAATTTTATTCATTGTAAGGTAGCCATGGAATTGAATTGCTTCCTATACCCAACACCAGAGTGTCAAGTGATGGTTGCAAATGGAGGGACTATCTATGGAAAATGCCATAATATCAAGCTAACCATGTGGGAATATGTATTGAATAGTCCAATTATTTCCATTCCAATGGGAGGTGTTGATGTTGTACTAGGAGTAGAATGGTTACATTATTTGGGGACAATTGCTTTTAATTTTCAACAGATTTTCTTGAATTTTTTCAAAAGGAAACGAAGTTGAATTAAGGGGTATCACAGGGAAGTTGGGAAATATAATAAGCTATAATTTCATGAAAAAAATTTTGAAGGAAGAAGAATGAGGAGTGATTTCACAATTATGCTCACTAGAAGTTACATCATCAATATCATTGTAATATCCATATTTTACTGCTTTTATCTACAGAGTTGAAAATCATAAAGGTTAAGTGGACCTAAAGGAAAACCATATGTGTGGACATATTATTTTTTTAAATTAATAAATGTGGAATTTTAATTATTGTGCAAAAACTAGAGTAAATTGGAGACCAATATTTCAAGTCCATGACGATGGAATTAAATCCAAAGACTTTCCAAAAATCTCCAAAAATTCTTAGAGAAAAATAAATAAATAAAATATATTATATTGGAGATAAAAATATAAAAGATACCTTGGTAAAGTGGAATGTTACTGATAAGAGTTGAAATAAAAATAGAAAGAGGAAAAAGCTAGTTTTAAAGAGCTTTTGTGGAAAAAACAAAAGTAAAGCCTAGGTGTTGAGGAGGTAAATCCCCTCTGTGGACAGAGGCGATCCCTACTAGCCCAGCAGGGGTCTAGCAACAATCATCAAATGCTACAGCGCAAGTTCCTAATTGCGAATAAATAAGCCAATGATGGAGGCCTACTTGGAGTCCAGTGCTATGATTCGTAGAAGAGACAGCGTTCCTGTTCCTCAGCTTCGGCAGATCACGATCCCCACGATCTCCATGAATGGACACCTGCACATGCAAGAAACAACACGAATACAAGCATAAAATCCAGAATACGCAACTATATATCAGTCAGAAAGGATATAACTCATCATTATCGTAAGTGAAAAACAGAGTGGAACCATAACCAGTAGTCATTCATTAATAAGCAATCGAAAGACAGTACAACCAATGTTCTGACGCTGAGGTCTCCTTCGGAAGGGTCTCCAGTCATTCACGTCTCGCAAAGCCTGCTATGGATAGGACAAGCCTCTCTAAGAGTCTCTCGACGATAGTCTCCTTGCTTGAGTCGGCCTTAAGGGAAAAATGAGGGCTCTTGCAGCATGAAGGCTCTTGGGAAATTGGAGATTCAAAGCTTAGGCACTTCCAGACTAGCTTGCAATGGCAATGGGCAAGCTTTTATAGAAGGAGGAAGGGGAGTTGGGATCCCTATAATTGTGGGATTGGCCCTATCATCAAGGAAGCTTCCATGGGAGGTGGCAAACCACTTCCCTTCCATGGAATTCCCGGAGCCAAACCTCCCAACTCAAGATAGATAGCTGTTTCTGAGTTTGTTGAAACAAAACTTCTACCTTTCTTATTTAAAAAACACTCCTTAAATTGGCTGGCATGACTGCGACTCTGGGACAGAGCGCCAATTGGCGCAGCCTCTTTGTAGGATTTTCCTCATTAGCGCGAGTGATGAACTAGCTACCCGTGCCAATGCAAAAAGGGATGTTTTTATGGTTTTTTGCAAGGAGATGTCTTCAGGGCAATTAAAGCTCATGTTTAGAGGAATGCAATGATAATGGTTTCAAGGCATGACATTGCTCACAGGTCACATAATGGGCCCTCCAATTTACGGGAAGGGGAATGGTAGGGACGGTGACAAATTACTGTGTAATAGATGCCCCCTAAAGCATAAGGCCTGAGAGAGCGAGAGGGGTGAAATGCTTTACGAGAACGTGTCCAACTGCAGGTCCACCGTCGGAAAACCTGCGTGGAGAAATACAACTGATATCTCAAGTACATGATGTATATGCGGTATGGACACAGCCATCCAAAACAGAGTATACAATAATCCAGATCCAAGGTATGGGCGCAGCCATCCAGTGAGGATCAGTAAATAGACTCAGGTATGGTCGCAGCCATCCAATCAGTGAGTCATGTACATAATGAAAATAATCCACAATATCGCAGCCTGGATTACAATAGACACAATCCAGGGTCTTGCGCTCCATCTCGACCCGAAAAAAGTACAAGTTCAAGCATGCGAATATGTGAGCTAAAGTCGAACATGCAAGAACATCGTTTGATTACCAGCCAAGGATGAAAGCTGTTAACAAACGTGAGAGGAACCACCAATAGTTACGATGGCCCTCAAGGTACTACAGGTACAATCTATGGCATGTGAATCAATGAGCTGGCATTGAACACCCACAGAATCACTCGATCGGAGGCCAATGATGAAAACCTCGCGTCGAATGCGAAGAACCTGCCATTGAGGCATGCAGGCTCCAAGGTACCAGAAGGAGTCTCTAGATCAGCGTCTTAGATAATGAGCTGAAGTCGACAAGAAGTGACCTTGATCAAAGGTGGGCCATAATTTTTGCCACATCATCGACACGAGACAGAGGAACATGATGTTTTTGTGAATCAGGATCAAATGAGAATCAAAGGGAGGTTGATACTTTGCAGAGGTCAACTTCTCTTGAACATATTGACGGCACGACAGTGGATTTGGCAGTATTTGACATCAAAATATCATAGGTCATGATGACGAGGCAAAGAGAAGATGAGAGGTCAAAAGGGATTACCCAAACCCACGGAGGCAAGCAGAAAATGAGATGAGATGGTCCCCAACCCAACATGAATGCAGACAAGTGCCATGTTCAAGAGAGACATACTGCCGACATGACAATGATGTTGGTTCCACTTTCCCCACCATCTCGGTGAGTACCTCTTTATTTTTACACAAGCTTGAAGAGGATACCATATGCTTGTCATATAAATCCGTCCTTCGGACGAATCCATCCTAGTGCATTTAACGAGTCCTAGGAAGGAGAAACTCAGAGATCATCATTTCGACTGAATCCAATGTCGTCAGGGTTTAACGAGTCTGACAAAGGAATAACTCGGCGTCTTTTCATGTTTAGAGAGTTTGAAAAGACAGCAGAAAAGGAAACTCCAGTGGTCCCTTTTCGTAAATAGTTCCTCAGACCCGAAAAGGTAGAAAAATTTGTCTGAGAAAACCTCCTAGTCGCAATAGGCTAGGGTATTCCTTTTTCGTAAATAATCTATCCCAGCCCGAAAAAGAGGTAAACGTATACTGGGTAGATGTTGTTTCGCAGCCACTTTAACGAGATCAAAATGACAAGCGACTCGACGATATTTTCATGTTTAGGGAGTCAGAAAAGAGCTGAAAGTTGACTCGTCCTGGAGGAACGAGTGGTATAAAGGGTAGCAACTGGTTCCGGTAATGGTAGAACTGCTCAAAACAAGATAAAGGTCAAGAGGCTGGCTAACAAGACCACTCATCGCAGCGGTTCCTCAGGAATGGGTAAAACAATCAAGTGAAGGCATATGATTGGCGAAGCAGATAATGACGATGGAATGAGAAAACCAAGGCTCATCTGGAAAAAACAACCTGATAAAATGACAATCACAAGAGGTAAAATGGGAAAGGTTTCATTTTTACACAAGCTTGAAATCAGAAAACTCTGCTTGAAGTTGGTTTCATTTTTACACAAGCTTGAAACAAAGATAAACTATGCTTGAAACTGGTTTCATTTTTACACAAGCTTGAAACGGAAACAAATTATGCTTGAAAAAGTAAGCATGCCCCCAGCATGGTGACTCAATTCGAGGTACATGCCCCCCAAGCTTCAATCCATATGAAAGGCAGACAGAGTGAAGGTTCAATTTACAAGATCAAGAGAAAGACTCGACTGGGATTTTACGAGATCTAAACAAAGACTCGAATTGAACGGGACCGTGTTTCATTGTTTTAATGAGGTTGACACATTAAAAGAACTATCCTCAGACACCCTTGTTTCATTTTTTAAGGAGCTTGACACAAGACAAGGAACTATGCTCCAACGACCTTGTTTCATTTTTTAAGGAGCTTGGCACAAGACAAGGAACTATGCTCCTACCAGCTTGTTTCATTTTGTAAGGAGCTTGACATAAGGAAACGAACTATGCTCCGAAAACCTTGTTTCATTTTTTAAGGAGCTTGACACAAGAAAAAAAAAACCATGCTCCGACAACCTTGTTTCATTTTTTTTAGGAGCTCGACACAAGTGGAGGAACTATGCTCCAAGAACCTAGTTTCATTTTTTAAAGAGCTTGACACAGGGAGGAAATCGTGCTCTAACCGACTTACATCAAAATGAACAAGAAGGTGGTGCTTCCAAGAGTTCCACTCCTGATGGAAGGAAAACATCCTAGAAGTCAGAACCCAATGCCCCTAGTACACTATGCATGACGGCGTCTTCACTGAGTGCGGACACAAGGTAGGTAGACACATAGTTGACCTGCGGTGGAGCAGATACAACGGGTGAATAAAAACCAGGAGGGGGTGATGGCGGACCAGTTGCCACATTAGGACCAAAGAACGAAAGCTGATCAATGGTCATGATCCGTCCTTCATGCGGAAAACAGGCCACACGAAAAAGGGAGGAGACGAGTGCTCCCATGGCATAGGTGTAATCATGCCCCAGGAGAAGATTGAAATCAAAGGGGCCTGGAATGACCATCACGTCCATATGGACAGTTTTACCTCCCAAAGTAATCGGTAACCTTGGAAGGATCCCCAACGGTTGACTCGTCCTTTTGTTAAAAGTCAACAGATTCTGCGTAACAAGCGCAAGCGGCGGTGAACCGAAAGCTTGCCAGGTAGTTGAGGATAGAATAATAACAGAGGCACCTTCATCTATAATGGTGCTGGGTACAACCAGACCAAGAGCCTGTACTGTGATCTCGAAAGGCATGTAAGACGGAAGGCGAAATCCTGCAAATCGACTCCAATCAAAGGAGGCGACCAGACTACTCGGAGGGGCTACCATCGACTCGAGAAGGTCTTCCCTTGGTGTTACGGAAGAAGAAGGAGCATCCTCCACAACCTCCATCTCGAAGGTGGGAGGAGTAGCTTCTTGAGGTATAGGGACAGGAGAATCTTTCTCCAAGTTTGAGGAATCTGAAGAAACCAGAAGGACATGAGGGATGCGAGGTCCACTCTCAACGGAAAATACCTGGTGCATCGCAGACGGGGCCAGTTCAACCGATCCCACTACCAATGGTTGGTCAGGAATGGATTCCTGAATCTGAATTTCCGGAGGAGCGGGATTGACCAAGGATGATTCTTGACCAATCGTAGGATCAACTAGCGGAGGACTCAAAGAAAGCTGTTTGTAACCAGACGGGAGGCATGGTGTAGAAACAATTGAGTTGTCCAACACTCGCTTGACTTCATCCATATAAGGACAAAGGTGAATGGCATGGTGTCCTTCACACAACCTACAGGGATTGGTAATCTTACCCTGCTTCTTAGGAGTTTTACCAACACTAGCTAAAGACGTGCCCCCAACCTGACTCCCGGAAGCCAAAGGCAATGGTGTACGACCGCTAGACCATTCTTCAAGCACCTTGGGAATGCCAGGGCAGTCTCAAAGAATATGGTCTCCTGTGCACAACATGCAAGGGAACTTGACTTTCTATGGAGGGTTGGAAGGTTTATCAATAAGAGCAGTAGCTGCAACTTTAGCCTCTCGCTTATCAGAATTTTTCTTCTTTGTCTTCTTCTTCTTCTTCTTAGCCACCTGGTTACTAGAATCCAAACTTTCACCAGGCGAAGCAGAAGAGGAGGACGCAGAAACAGGCGAAGAAGGGGAGAGGTCCACCTTAGAATCAACATGACGTTGTTCAAGCGGAGGAACTGATTGAACAGTAGCCGAGACATTCGAGACCACAGAGGTTGAAAACAACGAAACATGCAACCCAATAGTTAACCCAGGGAGGGACAATGTTGCCATGTAGGGAGCACCAACATTTCCAAAAGGAGGAAAAAGACCAGGATTCCCATCGGGAGGGATTCCTTGGTTGGTGAACTCCGGAAAAGTTGCCATCAGAAACGATCTTCAGAACAACACCCCAAGGAAACTAAATTTAACCAGGGATATTTCGTGGTAGTTAATTTTTAAAACATTGAAACAAAACTCTACCGTTTCATATTTTAAGAGTCAAGAAACAGGAAAAAGGTGACTCTATCACTTTCAGACTGGAAACAAGCGTGAAAGGACAAGCGCTTGATGACCTTTTCAAATTTAAAGAGTCAGAAAAGATCGAACTGACTACTCAGGAATGTTAGGCAAAGGGTGTACCAAATAACCGTGAACTGCAATATACACCTTGGTTTCAAAAATGAAAGAGAAATCAACCAAGGACTTTCCGTAGGTGCAGGCAATCTCCCCAAATGTTGTGTCCGGTGTATCACGCGTATAGGGCGGCAGACTCGGCTTCCTACGGATAAAGAATAGCAACCTAGTGGGGTCTCCCTTTATATACGCGATGGTATGGGGAGCACAAGTCCGTACTAGTGCTATCTAAATACAAGAAGCGAACGACAACTACTAGGTTTAACGACACTGGAACACGTCTCTAGCCTAGACCTCTAAATATTTCATTAATGTTTCAATGCTTCCTTAGGTAAATTGAGTAAATTTTATGGTTTATCTTCAATTATGTTTCGGTTTCAAGGCCCTACCGTATGTCATATGACAATCTCCTGTATGCAGCTACATGAGAAAAGAAAGCTTTTCAATTCGATGAATGCTATCTAGTTAAGGGAAGAGCTTCAAACAATGATGCAACAAACAGCAAAAATGAAAACGAAACTTTTCCAAACTAGATGACTTTCACTATCCAAAAGTATTCTAAAACATTCAATGAAGTGAATTATGCAATGTAATCTATGGAAAATTCTTTTTCCGAAAACTATGCAATTGTAATCTATGCACAATTTCCTTTTTCTTTTCAAATAATAAGAATGCACTCAATGCATTTTTCGATGAAATGAGAATCTACTTAATGCATGCTTGCAATGAAAGAGAATGCACACAAAGCGATTTTTAGCTCTCAATCATTAAACAATGTGATCTAAGTTCAATGATAAATCTCAAAATACTTTTCAATGCGATGTGATCTAATGCATTTTAACAAAAAAGACACTTTGAGATGAAAACTAAATAAACGCAAAGCTTCTTAATGAAGGATGAATGCAAAAGAGATGTAAATAAACACTAAGAATGCAATCGTTGTTTCAAAACACTTTGTAACAAAATTCCTCAAAAGTTGACAAAACACAAAGAGGAATTCCAAAGAATGAGATCAAAACAAGGCATTCATTCCATTTTACATCAAGAAATCATGGAAAGAAGACATCCCAAACAATGAGCAATGTAATCTATGCTCATACAAGGAAAAGATCGGAAGGGAAAGACACACTGGTGAAGGATTTAGGTAAAAAATCTCAATTTTCATACACCCTGAAATTGGCACGACTTGTCCATTGACAACTACTGCCAATTGGGAACAATTGGCGCGACTTGCACATTGACAACTAGCGCCAATGGCCAATTGGCGCGGGTTGCTAACTAACAACAAGCGCCAATGCCTGAAAATGAAAAAACAAAGAATTTCTCCCAACCAAGAACAGACTCACCACTTCAAGCAGAATCCAAAACAAACCCAGAAGCAAAGTACTGACCAAAAGAAGCTTCCGAACAAGGGTAACCCTACCACCTACAGCAAATGGCGCGAATGTATGGCTGTAATCCGCGCCAGATAGGGGATGGTGCGAGTGATGAACTGGAAAACTGCGCCAAATGGCGCGACTATCAGGGCTAAACTCGCGCCAATCAAGCCAACTATGAAAAGGTGAAAATTCGGAAAAGCAGAGGTTAGATCTGATCCTCTGGGGTTGAACCAGCCAAAACACAAAAAGAGCCAGCCCAAAAGAGCCAACCAAGCAAGGAAAACCATGAAACAATCAAAACGAGACAATCAAAACTAGACGTCCCCAGCGGAGTTGCCAAATTGTTGAGGAGGTAAATCCCCTCTCCGAACAGAGGCGATGCCTACTAGTCCAACAGGGGTCTAGCAACAATCATCAAATGCTACAACACAAGTTCCTAATTGCGAATAAATAAGCCAATGATGGAGGCCTACCTGGAGTCCAGTGCTATGATTCGTAGAAGAGATAGCGTTCCCATTCCTTAGCTTCGGCAGATCACGATCCCCACGATATCCGTGAATGGACACCTGCACATGCAAGAAACAACACGAATACAAGCATAAAATCCAGAATACACAACTATATATCAGTCAGAAAGGATATAACTCATCATTATCGTAAGTGAAAAACAGAGTGGAACCATAACTAGTAGTCATTCATTAATAAGCAATCGAAAGAGAGTACAACCAATGTTCGGTCTCCAGTCGTTCATGTCTCGCAAAGCCTTCCAGGGATAGGACAAGCCTCTCTAAGAGTCTCTCGACGATAGTCTCCTTGCTTGAGTCGGCCTTAAGGGAAAAGTGAGGGCTCTTGCAGCATGAAGGCTCTTGGGAAATTGGAGATTCAAAGCTTAGGCACTTCCAGAATAGCTTGCAATGGAAATGGGCAAGCTTTTATAGAAGGAGGAAGGGGAGTTGGGATCCCTATAATTGTGGGATTTTCCCTATCATCAAGGAAGCTTCCATGGGAGGTGGAAAACCACTTCCCTTCCATGGAATTCCCGGAGCCAAACCTCCCAACTCAAGATAGATAGTTGTTTCTGAGTTTGTTGAAACAAAACTTCCGCCTTTCTTATTTAAAAAACACTCCTTAAATTGGCTGGCGTGACTGCGACTCTGGGACAGAGCGCCAGTTGGCGCGGCCTCTTTGTAGGATTTTCCTCATTGGCGCGAGTGATGAACTAGCTACCCGTGCCAATGCAAAAAGGGATGTTTTTATAGTTTTTTGCAAGGATATGTCTTCAGGGAAATTGAATCTCATGTTTAGAGGAATGCAATGATAATGGTTTCAAGGCATGACATTGCTCACAGGTCACATAATGGGCCCTCCAATGTGCGTGACGGGGAATGGTAGGGACGGTGACAAATTACTGTGTAACACTAGGCTAAAGGAAAA
>JAXQQM020061871.1:0-49847 GCA_034641835.2 Pinus albicaulis | reverse complement strand
ACCAATTTACCCAAACGGGGCCCATAGTTTTGGTGCTTCATCTCCTAGGGTTAGGTTTTTGGATGTTTAGGGTTCTCCATTGTTTCTCAATAATAAATAGGCCCTCGAGCCTCATTGTAACTCAGTTCAGAGGCCTATAGCCACCACATATCTCCTCAGAGATAGCTACAAGAGCCCTAGCTAGTTTTATTTCCATTTTGTCTATAAGCAAATTTCAGTTCTTTGATATTAATAAAATGAAGTGTTATTTCCACTGCATCTCTGTATTTATGGTTATGTGTTTATTCTGTTGCATTCTTGCATAAATCCGGATTAGTGGTATTAGAGCGGTCTACTTTTTCTCGATTCTTCTTTGCATGTCCACAACGAGGTCGGGGTATAAGGAGTTAGGGCTCGATTTGGTGGAACCTTTGCAAGATCAGCTTCGCAAACCCTGATGGACGCCCATGGGGGATGAAAATAAAGATGAGGTAGTAGGAGATCCTATCAAAATATTTCTCAAGGAGGCCCTCGAAAAAAAAAGGAACGTGATGATGGATAACTTTGCCCAGATCCTTCAACGGCTGCCCACCGGTGGCGCATCTGCATCCAACAGCCACTCTGGAGGTGCGACTCCTTTTAAGGTACAAGTAAATTTTGAAATTCCCATATTTGAGGGTCAAATATATGCAGATGCCGTAGATATATGGTTGAATCTATTAGAAGGATATTTTTCGGTTCATGACTTTTCCGATAGGGAGAAGATTATTTTTGCACTCCTCAAAGCTGCCCCCCATGTCAAGGACTGGTGGGAAAGCCACTGTGAGAAAAAGGACGAGACATAACCCTCTATGTTCTCAGTTGTACCCACTTGGAATTATTTCTGAGACACCGTCAAGGAATAATACTATCCCGTGGGGAGCTATGAGGACAAGTACATACAATGGACCACGCTGCGGCAACAAAGGGATCAAGATGTGCATGAGCTGATGAATCTGTTCCATACCCTGCGCACCAAGTTTGGTATCAAAGATTCAGAGAAACATCTGGTGCTAAATTATCGCAGTTTTCTGCACAGATACATTCAGGAGGTAATGGAGTTCCTCGACATCTCCTCACTTGGTACGGTATACCGGTATGCTGCCAATATTGAGCAGAAATTCAAACAGAAGAAGCGAGACTTTGGATTTGCGAATCAAAAGCAAGGGAAAGGTGCTCCCAAACCACAGAACAAAGGACAGAGCCAAGGCACGGTGACTCAAGACAACCTGTCGAAGCCACAAGCAAAGAACAACACCGCAAAGCCAAAGAAGGACACGGGAAAGTGGTGTGAGTTCCATAAGAGCTCCACTCGCAACACAAGTGAGTGTCGGGCCAAGCAGTCGCTGGTGGCCAAGATTTGGGCTTTTGAGTTAGATGCATGTTCTGACTTTGAATCAGAACCTGACAAGGGGAATGACAAAGGGAAACAAATTATTGATGCAGAGCCCAATGCCACTGTTGCCACTACAAAGATCCAGAAGGAGGAACCAGGAGATCTGGAGGAGGAGGAACATCTCTTCCACTCCCAGATGTGGGTAAAGGGCTCCCCGGTATAGTTCATTGTCAACAATGGGAGCCAAAAGAACCTCATTTTAGAAAATTCCGTGAAGCGGTTGGGCTTGCCGACCATAGCTCACCCAAATCCATACACCATCGGGTGGCTTCACCAAGGACGAGATCTCCGTGTCAGCCAGTAGTGCCACCTTCCCTATAGCATCAAGCCCTTCATGGATGAGGTATTATACGACGTTGTTCCTATTGATGTTTCTGATGTATTATTAGGACAACCATACTTGTCGAAGCATCATGCAGTGTATGAGTCTCGGCCTTGTGCTATTATTGTTACTTTGGGAAATAAGTTGTACAGGATACCAGAGGTACCACCTCCTGCTACTATCTGTTTGGTTACTGCAAAACAATGCAGTAAGCTCATTTCCCAAACCAGGAAATTCATTTTCCTGATGATCCGCCCCCAGGGCAAGAAGAAGACTACGACCACGACCTCCAGAAAAGGCTCCTCTACACGAAAACAACAAATGGATAAGGTTGTAAAGGAGTATGGGGACATTTTCACCTCACCCACAGGGGTTCCTCTACACTGTCAAGTCAAGCACCTGATTGATCTGACCACAGGTGCGCCACTAACCAACGGACCGATCTATCGGTGCTCTGTTCTGGAGAACGATGAAATCAAGAGGCAGATTCAGGAGCTACTGTACAAGGGTCACATCCGACCAAGTTCATCACCCTGTGGGAGCCCGATAATTTATTATTGTGAAATCATAGTTCTGAATTCACTGGGGCACTACTAATGCGTGGATACCCTATCATTTCTTAGATCCTCATAACTTACCAACACCTACTATATTGGTATACACACAATATGGCATTTACCTGAAGTATTTCATATGTATCTAGAAGTAAATAAGTTGTATGACAATTGTTATGGCAGATATAAGATGTGTATTATAGTTTATATTTCAATTTCTCTTAAGTAGCATGCATGTGCGGTCCATATAGTGACTACAATTACCAAATATATTTCAGTGAAGATGTGAAGATGATCTCTCATTAGGTCCTAATTACTTAAAGCATCATTAATTAGCTTTCCAAATGAATAAAATATGTTAACAAATTAGTAAAAACTAAGAAAACAAATCATGCTTTAAAAAAATATGGCACAATGAGTCACACTCTGAGATTTATTTAATTACTCATCAAGTGTCGCTACAACATATATATGATCACCATTACCATAGAAATGGGACATGTGACCATCATTTTGGTTTTTCCAATGACATTCCACATCATGAGAATTTTTTAGGGTTGATTGTGTTGATTTTTTTTAAACAAATCATTTATACATTGTATGGAAATTATAGACACAATTTATAATCACATTACAAGATCATGATGTATGGATATTCCTTATCATTCTTAGATACTCACAACTTACCAACACCTAATAGATTGATATACACATCATATAGAATTTACCCCTAGAATGCCACATGTATCCTAAAACAAATTAGTTGTATGGCAATTGTTATGGTGCATATATGATGTGTATTATAGTTTATCTTATAATTTTGTTGAAGTAGCATACAACAATTTACATAGTGATATGAGAACCACTCTCTAGAGTATACATCGATTGTGTACACATGGCTTTTCAGTTGCTTTTTAAGATATATCATTGGTGATGCTCACATGATTATATAATGAACCATTAAGTTGAACTATGAAATTATTCCTCACAACACACACATATTGATGAATTAATCATTTTTCTCATATAATTTTTTTAATCTATTTTGAAAAAAAAAAATTATATATAATTATTTCTAAGAAGAACAAGAGAGAGTTCCTTACCATATCCTCGTAAAACATATAATAGCGATGTTTGGAGGCAATTGCGATGTTTGGAGGTAGCCGTCTAGCGACACTTTGGGGCATAGTGTCGCAATTGCGACACTTTTTCTAAGTGTCGGTATTGCGACACTTTTCTCTAAATGTCGGTATAGCGACGGTTTCCCAAGATCAATGGCCCAAAGTGAACCCGATAACTTACCTTTTCCCTGCACCTTTCCTTTTGATCGTGGCCGTTCACTCGTTGAATCCAGATCCAACGGCACTAATACATTTTCACGCTCATAAAGTAATCGTTTGATGTTTTGGCAAAGCCGCGCGAAATGGGTGGTTTTTCCAAACCACCCACGCTTACGTGTCGCCACCACGTTGTATCACGTTCGAAAAGCTAGTTTCTGCTTACCACCATTTACCCTCGCGAATACCACTGGCGGTATTCCCTAAACCTCACCCGTTTAACCCAAGTTTAATGTCATTTAACTATGGTTATACCATCGTTTAATACATTAAAATTATATTTTTCATTCAAATTTTCACCTTTTCACTTTAAACCTGTAAAAACATTGCAGAACCGTTTTTCCTCAAAATCACACCGTTTGAACCCTGAGAAACTTTGCAGAGCCATTTTCAACCTACCAGTACCATTTTTCGACGCCCATTGCCCTGAATTTCCATTACAAAGTACTAAATTGTCCTCTGCGAAGCCATTTTCAAAAAATTGAAGACTGAGCACCTCTGCAACGTCTTCAACCGAATTCTGCTAGTTCTCCAGGTGCTTTTATTCAAAGTTTCCCTCTAATATTTCAAAATTCCTGTCGATTTCAAATAATTACCAAAGTTACTGCAAAAAAGTGTCCATTTTTCAGGGGAAACTCTGTTAAAATTTCCCTGGAATCCCTAATTGCCCTTTCTCGTAGTTTTTTCCATACCCTGGTCCATTTTGTTGTTGAAATCGATTTTAAATACACATTCTGAGCTTTAAATTCCTTGCATTTCCTAAAAACCCTGCTCAGAAACCCCATTTTCAGTAGAAATTCGCCAAGAAACCCCTGTTTCTCGTAAAGGAACTTAGCAAACCGTTTAAGCTTGCTTCTTTCATTATTAAAAATGACCAAGAAATAGGTAACCCCCAATAATGGAGGCCCAAAATATCAAAAGAAGTCTTCTGCAAAGATTCCTCAGCCTATGTCCTTCAAAATCGACAAACCAAATCCTGTACTCACTGCTGATTCTACAGAAGTGGTCAGACCAGTCCAGCCTCCAGTCATTTCTCCAGAGAATAGCCCTTTAGTTGATCTGGACTATAGAATACTAGACCCTAATGTAGAATTTAACTTGTTTGATGTCTATAATTGGTGTTATGGAAAATCAGTGGAAAAGAGTGACAAAGATATTCCAATTTGTGAATCCAATATGCCTAGATATATTGTCCCTCTCACTCATTTTGTTCCTGACTTTATCAGATTATGCCAAGCCTATTATATGCCAGAACAAAGATGTATTGTAAACAAAGAAAAATAGATCCTGTTTTACATCACTGAAGAGTCGATAAATTCCATGCTGCAAATGAATCATGACCCCAATTCTGCTTCCCTATCAATAGAAGATTTAACCCAACTATATCTTGACTTGGAGTTCAATACTAGATTCAAAATATACCAGACTTTTTGTCCAAATCAAGTTTATATTCCTAAGTTAAATCCTCCTTTCGACACCGTTTATTTCCCAGATGAAACTAGACAGATTGTCTCAATGCTCTCCTTCATACTAGGATACGCCAGTGATGAATTCACTGATGTGGCTATCCTAGGTTTTCTGTCAACTCTAAACCCTATTCAATCACCATCTATTCAGTTCAATTTTGCTATATGTATTGCTGATAATATGCATTATCAGTTATCCAAATTATCAGAAGAAGGAGTTTTAAGATACTCCTCTTATCTACTACACCTCTTCCTATATTATCAAACAGATAAGTTTCCAATTGAATGTCAGAAAGTGGATGCAGAAGGAAAAGTTCTATCAGTAGTATTTTGGTCATCTATTCTAAGGAAATGGAACAAAGAGTATAGTTTTACAGATTTCAATGACTCATTTATAGCCCCTGCTATGTATCTCTTGGAAAAAAAGGAGATCCCTAGGATCAATGATGAGACAAGAAGAATTCTGCAGTTATCAGAGAGCTACAAAACTGGAGATTGGTATTTATATAAAAATCATACAGAAATCAGAGTGTATGGCTCATCCCTGGCCCCATATAAGTTACCCAGATTTGTTACTACAAGAATATTTGATTTAGAATATCTGAGACAACTATTGAATGTAGATGAAATCAACTTCATAGCTTTCAAGAAAAAGACCCAATTTAAGCTGAAAAATCAAATTGGGCCATTCATTGTGAATAACAGAGAAGCTGCCAATGAGATAAATGTCAAACTTAAAGAGTATAAGTTCCCATGTAGTTTTACATGGAAGTATGACCCACAAGTTATTTTGAGTGTAGCAAGGGTAAAATGTAAGTTGCCTGTTTACTTGCATGATCCTAAGCCCCATATTGAAAGATATGTAAATAAAATTGAATGGAAGCCAAACACCCTATCTGATGATGATTCACAGGCAGTACAGGTAATACAGGTAGATAGTGGAAAAGGAAAACAGATTGAACAGACAGTACAGGTGGCTTCTACAAGAAAACATACTGATAATGTACATAAAAGTGACAGAGAAGGAGATAGTTTCATAGCTGAGACTATTGAGGACATAAAATTCATAACTCCTTATAGTAAAAGAAGCAAGTCAACAGAAGAAGAAAAGGATAAGGCTGTAAATATTGATATAGATGATGAAGCAACAAGAATAGTTACTCAAACATTAAAAGAGCTTCAAAATGTAAAAATTGGTACACAACAAAAAGATACAGTCATGAAGGAAAACCAGGCTATTGTCAATTTGCCTCCTTCTTCTCAGGAAACTGACAATACAGAGTCAGAGATTAAGCTCATTCTAGATTTCTTAAGGAAAATCCTGGAAACAAAGACATGCTTCTTTTAGCATTTGATTATTCATCCAATAAATTGGTAATGTCATTCTTGAAGCCTACAGTGGCTGAGCCAAAATCAGTGGCAGATTATTCCAAAACAGATCTTGAACTGGATGCAGATGCCATTCACGAATTAGATCAAATTGAATTTCATAGGAGAAATACTGAAATGCTATATTCCAAAATTGTCAGTAAAACTATGAAATCAATTAGGCTTGAGAAAACAGTGCTCAACCTCCAAAATCAAATGAAGTTGGACAAAGCCTCATTGTATGCTAATAATTTAAGAATAAAAGCACTAGAAGATATAGTGATTGAAGCAGGGGGTGACCCAGCCAACATTGAAGGGGAAAAAGTCTTAATTAAACATAAAAATGAGGATATAGCTGCTCTTAGAAAACAGTTGAAGTTGCCTCAGAGTGAAAACTCTCAAGAAAAAGAAATTCTACAGCACAAAACAGAGAATGATGATTTAAAGCAGCTTGTACATCAAATGACATATCAGATAAAAACAATGGAAATTCAAATAGAAGCTCTAATGAAAGAGAATGAAGAACTAATAAAAGCACAACCAGTGGTCATTCCTACAGTGATCCCCACTGTAAACACTGCTATACCATCTACTTTGGCAAAACACTTGACACCGAAAGGAGTACTGGCAACTGTAGTGCCAATTAATTCTCTAATCTCTGCCTCTTCTTCTTCATCCTCACAGAGGAGCACACTACAAGACCAAGATAAAGAGATTCTTAGTTTTAAAGGCACTATTAAAAATTTAGAAAATTCCAAAAATGATGCCTTGATTACTTCTAGAGGACATGAGAAAAGGGCTGATCGACTACAAGAACAGGTAAAGATTCTGCAAGCACAAGTAAATCTTACAAATCAAGTGGCCTATATAAAAAATCATTTATGGACCAAAATTATTGAAGGCATTAATTCTCAATGGCCTTCAATTCGGATAATTTATGAACGGAGGAAGTTACTTCAAGTTGCTAGTGCAGAGATTGAAAAGACTAAGAGGGAAATTAACAATAAACCAGCCCAAGAAATCCAACTCATAGATTTTTTAAACAGTAAAACCAGGGAAGAGTTGGAAGAATTGAAAATTGTTGATAGAACAGAAACCATTCTTCAAATAAAAAAGGTCCTGGACAAAAGAAACATAATGAGTAATCTAGAGGACCGGTGTAAAGACATGAATTTATCCATCTCAATATTTTTAGCCAAATACAAAACATTGTCAGAAGCAGGTTTGCTTGATATTCACGAATTAAATGACAATTTAATGCCTCAGAAAGATTATGATCTAAAAATCAGAAATCATGGAAAAGAGCAAGACAGACAACAACTGCCTCAAGGATCACCAACAGGAAAAATACTTCTTCGGTATTTTTAAAATCTGTTCTTTTTAGATAATGAGATTAGGCATATGTTCAATATCAAGCCTAAATTTTCCAAGTATACAGAGGCAGATGAAAGTTACAGAAAATTGAAGACTATGAAGATCCCCTCTACAGAAAAGTGGCAAGAATTCACAGATATGTTGTGAATTTAATGGATAAAAAACAAGAAATTCACTTGGAAATTCATTTTTTACTGTTACCTCAAATGGTAAAAATACAGGGTTAAAGTGCACAACAAAAATCAGTTCAAATTAGAATAATCAGTTCTATTTTTGCTTGTAAAAAGGTAATAGCTTGCAAACTGTTTTGCAGCTGTCCCTCTTTTTAAGTTTTCTTTCCTATTTTTTATTAAAACATTATCTCAATTCCTGAGATATTTTGTAAACATTTTTTTGTATAAATACTTCACAATTTGAAGTATTCAGTGTGAATAAAATTTCTCAAGACAAATATAGTCTTATTTTCTGGTTATATTGAAGTTGGTGAGTCAATTAGTGAAAGCAGCAAACTGGAAAGAGATCAGAGAAATCATAGCTAAGGATTCTCGTGGTGACAAGATAAGTCTCATTTCTTTCCATGTTTTCAGTGTATTTCTTTAAAGTTTACATTCATTCATATTATTTTTTTCTAGTCTATAATGATCAACTAAGGAAAAATTAAACAAGATTAGTGATAATAAGCTCCCTGTTTCAAAACTTGTTGGCATTTTAATGTTTTCTACTATGTTTGTGCTCTCTACTTGGCCATTGGCCTGTGGGTGATATGGAATTGTAATCTTGTGCTGAATGTGGTAGTTTTGCAATGTTTCATCTAATTTATTACCTACAAATTGTGGTCCTCCATCTGTGATTATGTCCCTTGGGAGACCATAGCGCACAAAGATTTGGAAAAGAAACTGTACTACAAAGTCCTCTGTAGCTTTTGAATGTGCCTCTGCTTCGACCCACTTAGTGACATATTCGGTTGCAACTAGGATGTATGTTTTTTGGTTTGAGGGAGGACTAATAGGGCCAAAAAAATAAAGTGTCCAACGTTCAAATGGTTCAATCACTAGTTGAGGGTTCAAAGGAATTTCATCAGACTGCCCAGGGCGTCCTGCCCTTTGGCAACTATCACAGGCCTGCACGAATTTTTTGGCATCCTTAAAGATGGTAGGCCAGTAATAGCCTGTTCGTAAAACCTTATGGGTAGTTCTACGGTTCCCAGTTAGATCCCCTTCTTTAATCTTCTTATCTGTAGCTTAAGGATTCTTAAGTGCCCTTTAGCTCAGATTCCATCCAATCCATCAAATCAAGCCTATACATAGCCTTAGAAGGTCACCTATCTTGCCCTTAGCACATTTGCATCTCTGAGCCTTATTTCTTAGTTCTGCTTGCCTAGAGAGTTGACCCCATTGCCCAATATTCTGGTAGATCCTTCTGGTTTACCTTGAAATCTCTTTATTCCCACCAATCTTTTAAAATCAAACCCAAATACAGAATCATAGCTAGCCTAATATATGTTACTAAAACAAAGCTAAATCATATGGAGAGATCCCTCTCTGGAGTTCAAGAAGGCTAGATCTTGAATTCCCAAAGCGGTTCTTGGTTACCCCTGGTGTTCTTAACTACAAAAATCCCTATCCCACAACTTGAGAATTACTAGGGTGATAACATGCCTTGGGGGTATTATGATCCTTGGAGGAAACTCCCATAGCTAGAAGAGTTGACAGAGAAAATTGGATCGAGTACAAACGTGTGGCAGGTGGGTTTTACCCTGCACCAATTGTTATGGTGCATATATGATGTGTATTACAGTTTATCTTATAATTTTGTTGAAGTAGCATACAACAATTTACATAGTGATATGAAAACCACTCTCTAGAGTATACATCGATTTTGTACACATGGATTTTCAGTTGCTTTTTAAGATATATCATTGGTGATGATCACATGATTATATAATGAACCATTAAGTTGAACTATGAAATAATTCCTCACAACACACACACACACACACATATTGATGAATTAATAGTTTTTCTCATATAATTTTTTTAATCTATTTTGAAAAAAAATAAAATTATATATAATTATTTCTAAGAAGAACAAGAGAGAATTCCTAACCATATCTTCGTAAAACATATAATAGCAAGAAAATTAATCTATTGAAATTTCATTTCCAAACATATTTATGGAGTAAAATGAAGATTAAAAGGAGATATTCATGGATTTACCTATAACATCACCTCATAATTAAGAATGTAAATGTACAATATTGATGATACATAGGTTAGGAGAAAATTAATCTATTGAAATTTCATTTCCAAACATATTCATGAAGTAAAATGAGGATTAAAAAGAGATATTTATGAATTTACATATAACATCACCTCATAAAAGTGTAAATGTACAATATTGATAAAATTTATTTATATATGATAAATAATAAACCTTTATCTCACATGTATCATATAATCTTATAAACAAACAATTGCACTGAGGGTGCAATCCTCAAAAATTTTAAACTGTCTAATGTATATGTACCTATTTAAAGTATTTAGGGCCCACATTACAAATGCCCAAAGTGAAATATTTGCACATATGTTATATATGAGCCAATGGTTTAAATAACTATCGGGCGGTGAAACAAAACTTATAACAAAATATTAATAAAACTATATCATACGTCCGGACTTCAAAAAAAATAAACCCGATTTCAATCACAAATTCACGTTCCAAAATAGCCTGCTGATGTCACCCTAATTTGTGACCCGAAAACTTCATAGAATACGCCATATAAAAATTTGAATCCATTTTTTTGGCTTTGCGTACGGAGGAAAACTGTGACGCGAAAATCAAATTAATTCCGCCCTATAATGTTTCAGGTCCGGAATTCCATAATGTAGGTGGGCCAAAAAATAACGCAATCGAATCGCCTGCTTCCATGTGGATGGTTGATTTGGTCTGTGGTCTGTGGGACCACGTTCTTCTGAATTAAAATCTCCCGCGTTTACTATTAAATTTCTTTGTTTCCAAAACAATACAACACTCTGTTTTTATGTGTGCAGGGACTATTATTTCAAAACCAAAATTGACTGTTCATCAGTTTTAGAAAGTGGCTATTTGACAGAGCCATTCAAACAGATTTAGAAAGCGGCCAGAGGACAAGGTAGTTGAAATTAATATTTCAACATCCCTCATTCACTGAGAATACCCTCCTTGGTGCCTTTTTCGCCGGACTATGATGTATTCATCAACAGTCGTGAACCCGATGTCCATTTCTTCACCAGGCATCTTCACAACAGTCTTGTTTCCAGAGGATTGCAAGTCTTTCTCGACAACATAGAATTGCAGGCTGGATAATCCATACCTTCGCAAATCAAAGACGCAATTAAAGGAGCCTCTCTCATTATAACTATTTTCTCTCCAAATTATGCGCAATCGCAAAGGTGCCTCCATTAACTACTCCTCGCGCTGCTCTGTAAGCCGACCATTTTTGCAAAGGCATATAACTGTCGTTTATTGCATATAAGTGTCATTATACCGACGGCGGCCAGAGCATCGCTATTGTGACGGTTGCCTCTAAATTTCGCAATTGCGACAGTTAGACATTGTGTCGCAAAAAAAACGTCGCTATTGCGACGGTTGCCTCCAAACGTCGCAATTGCGACACTTAGGCATTGTGTCACAATTGCGATTTTTGGAGGCAGCCGTCTCAATAGCGACACTTTGGGGCATACTGTTGGAATTGCGACATCTTCCTCCAAACGTCGCAATTGCGACACTTTATCTAAGTGTCGGTATTGCGACACGTTTCTCTAGACATCGGTATAGCGATGGTTTTGGGCGGGATTGAAAAAATTTGGGGAAATTTTCGACATTTGGTCAAAAGTGTCAGAACCAAGTGTCGGAATTTCCACCAAATGTACTAGTGAGCGGATCTACTGTAGGTTGTGTCTCTTCATTTTGCTGGATAATAGAAAGGAAGGACTGGCTATTCAGGGTGGACGTAGCCCAAACTGGGTGAACCACATATATCTGTGTCTCTTTGGTTTTATGTGTTTTGTGTGCTTATGTTTTCTGCATATTTGATGTGTTTCATTGCTCTGTAATATTTAATTTTCTAACAACTGGTATCAGAGCCGAAGGTCTATTTGGCTGATAAACTCGCAGGAAAGAAGGGTTTCCTGGTTTAAGTGGGAGTAATGGTGGAAAATGGTAAATTTAGGGTTGAGAAATTTAACGGCCAAAACTTCCCGCTGTGGAAGATGCAGATGGAAGATTATCTGTATCAGAAAGATTTGTACCTACCATTGAGCGGAAAAATAAAGAAGCTGACAGCTATGAAAAACACAAAATGGGAGATTATCGATAGAAAGGCACTCAGAACAGTGTGGTTGTGCCTCGCGGCATCGGTAACCTTCAATATTTCGAAGGAAACAAAAACAGAGGGTTTGATTAAGGCATTGGCGAAACTATATGAAAAATCCTTGGCCTCAAACAAGGTATTTCTTATGAAACGTTTATTTAATATGAATATGTCGGAAGGTGGATCTGTTGCAGACCATTTAAATTATTTTAATACAATTACTAGTCAGTTAAGTTCTTTAGGGGTAAAATTTGATGATGAAGTTAGAGCTCTCTTATTTCTGTGCTCATTGCCAGAAAGCTGGAATGGTTTAGTTATGGGCATTAATAACTCTATCTCTGGATCTATTACTTTAAAGTTTGATGATGTTGTCGGTGCTATCCTTAGCGAGGAAATGTGACAGAAAAGCTCCGGTGAGACATTGGGTAATGCTTTGAGTGCAGAGTCTAGGGGAAGAAGAATGGAAAGAGGAAAGAGCTTAGGATATCACAGTAAATCAAGGAAAGGCAAATCCAAGTCCAAATCGGGGATAGTGTGCTGGAAATGCGGAAATAAATGACACTTAAAGAAAGACTGTAGATCTCGGAAGGGAAAAGAAGGAGACACATAAAAAGAAAATAATCATGAAGCAAATGTGACAGGTGATGTGTTACAAGATGCTTTGATTCTTTCTTTTGAAAATGTTACTGATTCTTGGGTTGTAGATTCAGGGGCTTCATTCCATGCCACACCTGATAAGAAATATTTTCATGACTATGTTCAAGGATATTTTGGACAAGTCTGTTTGGGTGATGATAAACCCTGTAAAATTGTTGGAATGGGTAAGGTTCTTGTAAAACAGCAGAATGGAAACCAATGGCTATTAAAGGAGGTAAGGCATGTTCCAAATCTAAAGAAAAATCTGATTTCAACAGGGCAGTTAGGCGGTGAAGGTTGTGTGACAACTTTCACAGATAAAACTTGGAAGGTCACCAAAGGAGCCCTGGTAATAGCAAAAGGCGAAAAGGTTGGTACATTGTATTTATGAAATGGTATTTCTAACTCTATTAATGCTTTAACTTCCAAAGGAGCAGATGCAACATTATGGCATCATAGGCTTGGACACATGAGTGAGAAGGGGATGAAGATTCTTCACTTAAGAAATTTGTTGCCGGGTTTGAAGAATGTTGATTTGGATTTCTGTGAGAATTGCATTTATGGAAAATATAAGAGAGTCAGATTTCTTAGATTTGGGAAAGAAAAGAAGAGCAAAAAATTAGAGTTTGTGCATACAGATGTATGGGGACCTTCTCTGGTATCATCTCTTGCTATCTCTCATTATTATGTTACTTTTATTGGTGATGAAACTAGAAAAACTTGGATTTACTACATTTAGAATAAATCTGATGTATTTGATACTTTCAAGAAATGGAAAGCTTTGGTTGAGATTGAGACAGGAAGGAAGTTGAAGTGTCTCAGATCAGACAATGGAGGTAAATATTGCAGCAAATAGTTTGATAGGTATTGTTGAGAGCATGGAATTCGTAGAGAGAAGACAGTTCCAAGAACACCACAGGAAAATTGTGTGTTAGAAAGGATGAACAGAACAATCATGGAGCATGCAAGGTGCATGAGATTGTATGCAGGATTGCCTTTACAATTTTGGGCAAATGCTGTAGATACTGTTGTTTATCTAATAAATAGAGGGCCTTCAAGTTCCTTGGATGGTGGTATTCTAGAGGAAGCATGGACAGGTAAAAAGATAAACTACACTTTTTTAAAGCCTTTTGGTTGTGAGGCCTTTGTCCATATTAATAAAGAAAATAGAACCAAGCTTGAGGGAAAATCAAAGAAATGTACCTTTATTGGATACGGTGTTAACGATTTTGGTTATCGCTTATATGATTATGAAAATCACAAAATCATTAGGAGCAGAGATGTAATATTCAATGAAAAGGTATTGTATAAGAATCAGTTGCAGGAAAAGAAACAGGAAAAAGAAAACAAAGAATACACAGTTCTTGATGAGATCACAGAAAAGGTAAAGGTGCCTGAAAATAATAATAATCAAGAGCCACAACAACAAAAACCACCACAAACATCAATAGGCACCTCAAACACCTGAAAGTGGTGTTAGAAGATCTACCAGGATAAGTAGACCGCCTGAACAATACTCTCCTTCATTATATTATTTATTGTTGACTGATTCTAGTGAACCTGAATGTTATGAAGAAGCAATGCAGGTTGAAAGAAGGAAGAAGTGGGAGCTAGCCATGGAAGAAGAGATGGACTCCTTAATGCATAGCCAGACTTGGGACTTAGTTAGGTTGCTTGTAGGTAAAACTACATTGCGGAATAAATGGGTTTACAGGTTGAAGGAAGAAGATGGAGGAAAATAGAGGTACAAAGCTAGACTTCTGGTGAAGGGGTTTGCACAGAAGAAAGTTATTGATTTTGATGAAATATTTTCTCCTGTTGTTAAGATGACTTCAATCAGAACTATTTTAAGTCTTGTAGCAACATAAGATTTACATCTTGAACAGTAAGATGTAAAGACAACATTTCTCCATGGAGATTTGAAGGAAGAGATCTATATGGAGCAACCAGAAGGATATGAGGTCAAAGGGAAAGAAAAATTAGTGTGCAAGTTAAAGAAGAGCTTGAATGGCTTAAAACGAGCTCCAAGGCAGTGGTATCTAAAATTTGACAATTTTATGTCTGAACAAGGTTATACTAGATGTCACTCTGATCATTGTGTTTATCTAAAAAGGAAAAATGATGGCAGCTATATTATATTGTTATTGTATGTAGATGACATGCTTGTTGCAGGGTCTAACATGCAAGAAATAAATGTGCTCAAAAGAAAATTGGCAAATTCATTTGCAATGAAGGATTTGGGAGTTGCAAAACAAATCCTTGGTATGAGAATAACTAGAGACAGGAAAAATTGCAAATTAACACTGTCTCAAAATGAGTACATACAAAAGGTGTTGAAAAGATTTAATATGCAGAATGAAAAACCAGTTAGTACACCTTTTGCTAGCCATTTCAAACTTAGTAAGGAGATGTGCCCCAAGACCCACGAAGAAATGGAATATATGTCTAAAGTTCCATATGCATCAGCAGTTGGAAGCTTAATGTATGCAATGGTCTGCACAAGGCCTAATATTGCACATGCAGTGGGAGTTGTAAGAAGGTACATGAAAAATCCAGGAAAATAACATTGGATGGAAATAAAATGGATTCTCAGATATTTGAGAAGTACCACAAATCAAGCATTATGATTTGGTGGTTCAAACATTTCTCTACAGGGATATGTTGATGCAGATATGACAGGTGACAGAGATAACAGGAGGAGCACTACAGGATATGTATTTACTGTAGGTGGAACAACTGTCAGTTGGGTTTCAAAAATCCAGAGTGTTGTTTCACTTTCAACAATAGAAGCAAAGTATGTTGCTGCTACACAGGCTAGTAAGGAAATGATTTGGTTACAAAGGTTTATGGATGAATTGGGTAAGAAGCATGATATGGGCACATTATATAGTGATAGCCAAAGTGCAATTCATCTTGCAAAGAACTCAACATTTCATTCCAGGACTAAAAACATACAGCTCAAGTACCATTTCATACGGTCAGTATTGGAAGATGGACAGTTGAAGTTGGAAAAGATACACACTAGCCAGAATCCTGTAGATATGCTAACAAAAGTTGTAACCGGGGAGAAACTGAGAATATTATTAGTTTCAATTGGTCTTCAAGGATGACGATGAAGATGAGAAACATCCAGGTCCAAAGAGGAGTCATTGTCCAGAAAATGAAGCAGTGGTGGAGTTGCTACAATCAGTCTCCAAGTGAGAGATTGTTGGGTGTGGAGCCCGATTATCTTGTTTATTTTGTATCGCAGCATTGGACCCCTGTACCTTAATGGGGGCGGAAATGCTGCCCGCAATTAAACGCTGCCTGGGGGGTCCAGGGGGGCGCCTTCCTCAGGGGCCCCCCTCGTCGGGTTTTGGGGCAAGCGTCCGGGTTAAAAAAATGTATGTAAAATTTCCTTGTAAAAGTATAGTAATTTCTAGTCAATCTGGGCCGTTCATTAGGCAGATGATCTGACGGTAGAAGTTATGTTTAGTTTAGGGTTTTTTACCCTAGAAGGCACCCCCTCGCTTGAATGAGGTTATTTTATTGCAGTTGTGTATGGTATGTGTATTCTCAGAGCGAGAAATAGAGAGGGAGATTGTGAGAGAGAATAGAGGATATTACAACGGATCTACTGTAGGTTGTGTCTCTTCATTTTGCTGGATAATAGAAAGGAAGGACTAGCTGTTCGGGGTGGACGTAGCCCAAACTAGGTGAACCACGTATATCTATGTCTCTTTGGTTTTATGTGTTTTGTGTGCTTCTGTTTTCCGCATATTTGATGTGTTTCATTGATCTATAATATTTAATTTTCTAACACTTGCATTGAATGCAAAAATTATTTGGTTTTGGAGGGCCTTTGATGGAGAGAGAATCTCATTAATAGATCTCATTAGAGATGCATTTCAACATTCCATGAAATGCAAAAGTCTTCAACAGCTTGGGAATGATGGCATTCTCCAAAGGGAGGATGCCATGATTATGCAGTACCTCATTCATCATCCCCATGGGAGTGAATGGGCAAGGATGATAAGCAAGGGGTTGTAACACCACTTGTAGATTTTTTTAGGCCATCTTGCTTGGTTACGTTGGTTTCCATTGGGAAATTTCTATCACTCTCCAAAGGCACCTATTTTTCTGATCCATGCCTTGAGAAACATTTATAAAATGAAGAAGGAGGCATGGCTGCGTTGGATGCTCTTGGGTGAGTATGGATACCACCCAATAGCTCGTCATTTTATAAATCATGCCTTGTTTTCCAATGATAAATTACAGCAAGAGAAGGCATGTTCATTTTTGTTTCACTTGAGGAAGTTTTGCCACCACATGACATCTCCTATGTCCATGTGTTTTGTATTATGTAAAAATTGGCATAATGATCTCATAATGTGCATTGATGATGTTTCTTTGTATGGGGCTGATGTGACATTTCACATGTCCATTAGTATGCTTTGGCTTCATAATGCACATGACGAGGAGAGAAAGCAACAAGATCTCTTGTTGCTTGAATTTCTTTTGGTGGAGTTTGGCTTGTCCATCTTACATGGAGGAGATGGAGGATGGCAGCAAAGGGCCTTACTCTGGTGGTTGTTGTTAAGAGAATATGGTTTGACATCGTTGTCTACCCATATTACTTCTTCCCTTCTTATTTTTCATAACCTTGGAATGATGGAGATTGGATCCAACAAGGCCAACAGGGCTAAGTATGAGAGCATTTGAATGCTCAATCTAATTCATGAAACATGGGATGAAGAGATGTATTGTGTGATGGAGATTTTCCTTTGTGAAGAGAACCACCTTATTGTATGCACCTCATGTATTGATGATAATGTTGGACATCATATGGTTGTCACTTGGTACTTCATGATGGGAGGAGGACATCTAACCAAACAGTTGGAGGTCATTCTTTATGATTTTAAAAGACAACTTTGGAACCAAACATGCATAACCTGTTGCAACAAATGGAGGAAGCCTTCCTTATGTGGATGCCATTTGGAGGGGAATAGATGGCCTTGCATTTACTTTTGGAGTTTCTTGAGGACAAGCAACAGTTTGTCGGGGGGGACTGTAATATTCCCAAATTTTCACCTTACATTTGGAATATTAGAGTCCTTGATTTTATTAATGAATTAATTAAATAAAACGGTGGAGGGACCCACAATACTCAATAAGAATAAATATCCACTTTGTGTGTGTGAATGTGGATTAATATAGAATAGATCTGCAAAAAGAGGTAGTTGAGAAACTACTAATGTGAATGAGATTGGAGAGCATGCTTCATTTAATGAGAGAGATCATGGAGGGTTGATTTAGTCAACTAAGATCTTGAAGATGTCAAACAAAGGGTCATTGAGCATTAATGATCAAGTGGTGGAGGATCATGTGCAAATGAAGCACACATGATGGAAGAGGTGTACATTACACCTAGACTGTTTGGTTGATTTGGTCAAATAGTGTTGTCCCACTTGGAGGATCTTGTCCACATGTGATAGCGCAGTTGAGATTAGGGCCAAGGCTTGGGGTGGCTCAATCATTATAAAGGAGATGAAGGCAAAGGAAAAAGGCATCTGGGATTATTTTGATGTATGATATTTTAGATCTGGAATTGTCAAGTGACATTCCACTGCAATCTTGGGCTATTTAGCAAGGATTGCAAGTGCTGTTTAGCACAGGGTGTTCCCGGGAGGGAATCCATCCTCTTTCTTTGAGTGATGTAATGTTCCCAATTTTAGCCTCAAGCTAAAATGGAACATTATAGTTGCACATTTTATTTTTGTATAATAAAATGGGGCAAGGAGACACCTTAGCCCTCTTTTGATGAAGAAATAAAACTCCTTATGTGAAAATGAGATGAATAAGCAGTTGAAATAAATATCAAAGGGTGTGAATGGAACCCAGCTCACTTGGATTAGTCATCTTTGAATAAAGTCAACAACGCTGCCCAAGGAGGAGAGGCTTCCTAGAGAAACTGCATAGTTTTGGAGGGAAGACATTCTCATAAGGGTGGAAACCCTAATTGGTGGGACCTTGGTGGAGAAGAGTTCCCTTTCTTTATATGGAGGAGATGGTAGCCCATTTGGATACATGTTTGGAGTTTAGAATTGGGTCTGCAAAGGCTTGCATCCCCGGGCTGTTTAGCAGGGTGGTGGTGCCCTTAGGCACTTGGGTGTTCCCGGTCAGGAATCCCTACCTAGTGCTCAAGGAAGGATGATGATTGAGCTCATTTTTCCTCAATCCGACATTGGCCACAGCTACTACCATCATCTACACCATTAGCTCTGCAGCAGAGAGGACGTTGTGTTGCTGGGGGTAGCAAAGGAGGAACTCATGGTGTCATCTTAGCTTGTTTTCTTCAGTGGAGGAGAGATATACTCATTGGAGGAGCTGAAAGGAAGATTCCCGAGTTGCATTTCACATATTTTGCATGAGGCTAACATTCCATCATCTCCCACTGCGCAGTCCATGGAGGAAACTGCGTTGTTTTGTGAGAGAGGGTTTCATAGAGCTCATTAGGAGTTGTTTTTGAGAAAAAGAGATCAACCCTTTGTGTTGGAGACATTATCGGAGGAGGGAAATCATATTTCAGATCAGCCATAGCCTCATTCATGTTTTGTATAAGTTGCAGTGACAACTCTGTTGTCACATTTTGGCTTTCTCCGACATTTCTAGCAATCTTCCTAGATTGGCTAGAAATCTTGTATTTCAGCCCATCTCTTTGTTATTGGGCTATTATTTGTATTCCTTCAGCCATATGTATATTTATTCATATTCATTAGCTGCTTCTATCATATAGACTGCGTAGGAATTGACCTCTGGCATTTTGTGTAGTTGTAGCAACATGTGTATTTCAGGGTGTAATCATGGGAGGTTGATTCCTATTGAAAAAAGGGTTCATTCCTCATGATATTTATTGTATTTTATTGCTGATATCATAATACAATGATGGCTATAGTATCTCCCCTCTTATGATGTATTTCAGATTTGCAGAGTTTCTGGTTATGTTCATATATTACTGTAAGCTCTCTCATTGAGCATTGTTTTAGAGACCTAGATTGGGGAGATTTGAATAACCCATCTAGAGTTATTTCTTTCAGCTCATTTTCTGTAGGGGAGTTTTATTAGATATGTTATAGGGCATCCCAGTGGTGGTTTGCCTCATTTTTGCATAGGCTTCCTTATACAGCGTCCTCAAGGACCTTGTAGCAGAAATTCCCAAGGTGGAATATTGCATATCCATAGACAGAGTCTATGAAGGGCTAGCTAGCCTCAGGATCTCTCCCTTATTTGGAAGGAGACATAGCTTGTAAATGCCCCAATAGTCAATCTTTGAAATGGACTTGTGATAGCTCACTGAAGAAGGAAATTGGAATATCCCAAGATATTCTCGATGGAGCAGCAAATTCCAGATTTGGAACATTACAGTGGTATCAGAGCATGATCTTGGCTCAGCCTGTGCCCAAGATCTAATTCCATCAGCAAGAGGAGATTCTCTCCAAGGAGAGGAGATTGACAGAGGAAAAAAGGGAAAAGGAATGACAAAAGAGGAGGTCTCCCTTCTTCTTTTCCAGACCATTGAGGAATCATTGAAGATTTGATGAAAGGGAAAATTTGGAGAAATTTTCTGAAAGGGTTTGTAGATGAAGCAAGCCCTAGCTATTTTCATGAAGGGTGTGAGCATTCAGCCACACATGCAGATCCTCAGCGCAGTCCTTTGTTCACTAGCATTGCGAAGGAGTAGAGGAAGAAATGAGGCCATGGGAGGAGCAGCGCTGCAACTCAAGGTATGGCTCATGATTGTTGGTTTGAAGGTTCCATTTTTCATTGTCATGCAAATGAAAAAACATATGATGCATTCACTAAGGGTTTGATGGAAAAAATTGGTGAAACTCATTGTGTCATAAACACAAACACTTTGCATACATTGGAAAGAACCAACAATGCTGTCACTTTAGGAGGAGATCCATCACCACATGGAGGTGAAAGGGGAGCCATTACTTCCACTAGAGGAGCCCTTGTGTCTTTGCAAGGAGTTTCAAATATTTTTACATGTGGGTACCAAGACATAATTCTGGAGCCATATGTAGCATTTGCTGGGGATTGTGAGATGGAGAAAGAAGAGCAGAAGGATCAACATCAAGGGATGATGAGCATTCTCCCTTATATATTTCATAAATTTTCTGCACAAAGGAAAGAGACTGCACTGCACAGAGGAGAGAGGGACAAATCAGTCCACTCATACATGCAGTCTATTTTTAGATCTTGATGTCTCACTTTTTGGAGGCTTTCCACTTGGGAGGCCACTTGATCTAGAGATGATGAGAGGCATCATGTTATTTGGTTCACCACTCTTGGAATCCATCACAGCGTAGTGAGTTTGGGAATAAGCACAAGGAGGAGGGATACACTCTCTCATTTTCAGTACCACCCATTCTCATAAGCTTTACTACGTAGATAGAGTTTGCTGCATGGATGGAGGATAAAATCTTCATGATACAGGATGGCTGCTCCATAGATTTGGTGAGAGAGATGATACTTCTTTTGAGGGAGGAATCTTTCATGCATTGGAGTAGATGGAGGCCACTCATGCTTAAATTGCCCAGGATCGGGAGATTATTTGGAGGTGACGGTCTCTCATGGGAGGCTCATTTGTAGAGATCAACATTTCTATTTGAGCATGAGTAGCTGCATGATGGGCAAGGCAACAACTTGGAGGATGAATTTGGCATGAGGGGATGTCAAGGTAGCAGGCAACAGTGTGATGGAGTGCCATATTGTAGAACACCAGCGATGTCTATGAGGAGGATGGATCCAAGTTGGAGGACTCAGATTTTGGTTGAGTATTCCCCAGGATCTTGGTGCATGCATGATTCTTGGGTGGCCTTGATGGGGATGGCAGATACTTAGTGGATGATATTATCATATATCATCATGGCAGACTCTTCTTGACTAGGGCTTCTAGTCTCAAGGATAAACTATTGCATCCAGCATGTGAGAACTTCCTGGCTATGCACTTGGATGCATACTTTTCATTGCTAGAGGAGTTCACTTGGGAGGGCATACATCATGATCTTCATCAGCATATGGATAGAGGCATAGCTCGAATGATTATGGATAGGTTGGCACAACCATTCCCTTACTCACTGGAGGAGAGGGAGAGCATTCATATGAGCCATTTCAGCTCAAGGTCTCAAGTACATGGTAGAGAAGGTATAATTTCCCATTTTGTACCTCTTTACTTCATATGAGAAACATATTGTCTCAAGAAGGATCATCCCTTATTGCACTTGGTATAATGTACTTGTAGCTACTTGTAGCCTTGATTTTGGCTATTCTTATGATGGTTTGTGGGGGAAGCCACATGCTTCTTGGTGTGCACCATTGGTACCAAATTGTGAGTTCATGTTTCATCTGATGAGGAGATGTTGTGGCAGCAAACAAGTGGCTAGTACAACACTTGTTATTTTTTATTTTGAGGCAGGCCAAGAGGCACTACGCAGGTTCCATGAAGTGGAACTTTAAACCACTCTCCGGTTGTCATTTGACAGCTTGCTTTTATTGTGTATTTCTCCTTGCATTTCTGATGTTGTTACACTCATGAGGAGCATTATTTGGAGAGTATTGTATGTAAATCCCATTGGCAGCATGATTCTCCCCATTGTATATGTTTTATCTTGTAGGAGATACCATGGGCAAACCATGATTGCCACATTGCTACTTGTACCTTCTTGTGGGAGGGACCACTTGGAGAATTTGCAGAGGCATTTCATGGTTAATTTTTCTTGATCGGGTAGCTTGGGCCATTCTTGGAGGCCATAATTTTCCAGCCCAAAGACAAAGGAAAACCCATACATGTAGCAAATGGAGAGAGGGCCATCATGAGAAGCACAATCACAACTCTCCTTTTAGCCCCAACACATTGCAGAAACCGGGGGTTGAGATTTGGATGATTGCATGGATGAGAGGATCATCATTGGGAAACAAATTTTCCCATGCATATCATCACTCCTACCTTAAGGAGGCGATAGCACAACAAGAAGGATTCCTCTACACCTTGTATCTTTCCATAAGGTGCATCGTTTTCAGCTTGCATACTTGGGAGAGAGCATTGGAGGACAGATTTACTACAACATCTTTTGAGCAGTGGTAGAGCTTGTTGATGAGGCCACAAGAAAAGAAGGAGGAGGAATTTTATTCTCTCTATGCAGTTTCTTGAGGGCAAGAAACACGTGGGAGGGGAGAACTGTAATGTTCCCAATTTTAGCCTCAAGCTAAAATGGAACATTATAGTTGCATATTTTATTTTTGTTTAATAAAATGGGCAAGGAGACACCTTAGCCCTCTTTTGACGAAGAAATAAAACTCCTTATGTGAAAAGGAGATGAATAAGCAGCTGAAATAAACACCTAAGGGTGTGAATGGAACCCAACTCACTTGGATTAGTCATCTTTGACTAAAGTCAACAGTGCTGCCCAAGGAGGAGAGGCTTCCTAGAGAAGCTGCGCAGTTTTGGAGGGAAGACACTCTCATGAGGGTGGAAACCCTAATTGGTGGGACCTTGGTGGAGAAGAGTTCCCTTTCTTTATATGGAGGAGATGTCAGCCCATTTGGATACGTGTTTGGAGTTTAGAATTGGGTCTGCAAAGGCTTGCATCCCCGGGCTGTTTAGCAGGGTGGTGGTGCCCTCAGGCACTAGGGTGTTCCCGGTCGGGAATCCCTACATCTTCCTCAAGGAAGGATGAGGATTGAGCTGATTTTCCTCAATATTACATTGGCCACAACTACTACCATCATCTATAGCATTATCTCTACAGCAGAGAGGACGTTGTGTTGCTGGGGGCAGCAAAGGAGGAACTCATGGAGTCATCTTAGCTTGTTTTCTTCAGCGGAGGAGTGATATACTCATTGGAGGAGCTGAAAGGAGTATTATAGGGCTACATTTCACATATTTGGCATGAGGCCAACATTCCATCATCTCCCACTACACAGTCCATGGAGGAAACTGCGTTATTTTATGGAGGCAGTGAGAGAGGGTTTCATAGAGCTCATCAGGAGTTGTTTTTGAGACAAAGGGATCAGCCCTTTGTGTTTGAGACATTATCGAAGGAGGGAAATCATATTTCAGATCAGCCACAGCCTCATTCATGTTTTTTATTAGTTGCAGTGACAACTCTGTTGTCACATTTTGGCTTTCTCTGGCATCTCTAGTAATCTTCCTAGATTGGCTAGAAATCTTGTATTTCAGCCCCCCTCTTTGTTATCGGGATATTATTTGTATTCCTTTAGCCATATGTACAGTTATTCATATTCAACAGCTACTTCTATCATAGAGACTACATAGGCACTGACCTCCGAAATTTTGTGTAGTTGCAGCAACATGTGTATTTCAGGGTGTAATCATGGGAGGTTGATTCCTACTGCAAAAGGGTTCATTCCTCATGATATTTCTTGTATTTTATTGCTGATATCATAATACAATGATGGTTGTAGTATCTCCCCTCTTATGATATATTTTATATTTGTAGAGCTTCTGGTTATGTTCATATATTGCTATAAGCTCTCTCATTGCGCATTGTTTTAGATACCTAGATTGGGGAGATCTGAATAACCCATCTAGAGTTATTTCTTTGAGCTCATTTTCTGCAGGGGAGTTGTATCAGATATTTTCTAGGGCATCCCAGTGGTGGTTTGCCTCATTTTTGCAAAGGCTTCCTTATACAACGTCCTCAAGGACCCTGTAACAGAAATTCTTGAGGTGGAATATTGCATATCCATAGATTGAGTTTGTGAAGGGCCAACTAGCCTCAGGATCTCTCCCTTCTTGGGAAGGAGACATATCCTATAAATTCCCCTACAGTCAATCTCTGAAATGGACTTGTGATAGCTCACTGAAGAAGGAAATTGGAATATCTCAAGATATTCCTGATGGAGCAACAAGTTCCAGATTTGGAACATTACAAGTGATCTCTAAGGAAGAGTTTTATACTGCATTTTACATCAGGCTTTAAGTGCCATTTCCATTTCCCATTTTCTGCAGAACATTCATATTCAAAAAACTGCATTTTTCTGAAGATCAGTTTGGAAGGTGGTAGTTGTCTTTAGTACTTCAGCTGGAGAACAAGGTGAGGGATTATTCCCATCACTTGGGCTTATATTGCAGCACTCCCAGAGCCACATTGCAGATATAGCATCAGGCCAAAATTTATTGACCTCCTAGTAGTAGTATTCTTTCCAAGAATAACACTATCCATATTGCAGATCTGAAAGGAGGAAGGAAGTTACTAGTATTTCAGCTAGCAATCCAGTGGAGGTTCATTCCTTCACATTGCAATCAGTCTTACCATCAGCCTGGATCTTATTGTAGCATTTTTCAGCAGGCAAAAGACCTCTCCTTCCCTCACAGCATAGTTTTAAGAGGAAGTTGTGTTGCAGCAGCTGCAATCATCTTTTGGAGGATTGAGAAGCTAGATCTAGAGCTCCTAGCTCATAGATTTGAGGAAGGGATCAACCCTTCAAGCATAGATTTGATCTGAGCACATATTTCAGCCATATATTCTTTAGATCTAGCTTCAGATCTATATTTCCCAACAGATCAAGGATCAAACCCTGGGGAGGTGATTTTTCCAAAGTTGCAGATATGGAAAATCCTTTCTGGGTTATCTTGGGAATCCATCACAGTGGCTAGATATTGAATCTTGGCATCATCAGAGCTCCATTTTTGAGTATATCTGCATTTCGATTTTCAGCCTACAACTCCATGTTTATATTCTGCTGGAGAGACAGCGCAATATTTGCTTCAGAGCCTCAATAGTTACGATGTACCTGCTTCACATATGTTTTCTAGGTGACCTTAGATCATATTTTTGGCTAGATCTACCTATATCTTGTACTTGTGTAACTGATTCATCTCCAATATAATAAAATGGCTCATCTCTTTCTGCATATTCTAATTTGTACTTAGATTTATTGTTTATCTTGCTGTAAGTTCTTATATTGTGTGAAGTATTGCTGCATGTTCCCATTTTGGGATATTACAGTGTAGGCCATGATGGAGGAGTGGATTTGTAACAAGATTGCATAGGTGCATTATGGTTTGTATGATAGTAGGAGTAAGGTGCACCTTGCATGCCCTTCTGATATGACCGAGGCCCTTGAGGCCTTCTTTAAATTATGAAATAGATTTTCTCTGCTCCTCCTTCCCCACCTTGATATACAGGTTTGAGACTAGGTAAAGAGGGACACTTATCTATGGCATGATTCTCTTCACATATTAAGCAAAACTCTATGAAATTTAGTGGACATTCATTTCGAGGGTGTTTTCTGGTACATCTAGGGCCAAAGATAGCTAAGGCCCTCTCTACTTCCTCTTGATATGCATTGTGTCCATTTCAAAGAAAAGGTGTGCAACATCTCAGTTTTGAAGTCCTACAACATATTTCCAATCTCATGCTTGATTTAGGTGGAAGAGGAAGGGGTGTTGGTCATGCTTTGGTTAGTGCTACCTTTCTTCGTAGTTTCCCTAGAGTTGTTTCTAAAGAAAATTTTGATGTCCTCATAAGGTAGCTGGTAGACATCTCATCCAGAAAACATGTTAAGGGTTTCTATCACCTCTTCCCTGATCCCTTAGAGAATAAAAATTTGTGTGATTTTGGATCAAGGGTGCAGTTGGCTCTTTTATAGTTCGGTTGGAATCTTTCTTCATAATCCTCCAGGGATTTGTTAGGTCCTAGAGTCATCTTCAATATCTCCTCTTTGGTTTCTTTAGATCTACAATAGTCTCTATATTTATTTTTGAAGGAATCATTCATCTGTGCCCACGTAGAGATATTGTTCCCAGGCAAACCATGAATCAGTGTAAGGCTGCATCCTTGAGGTTGGATGGGAACAATTTTAGCTTTTGGTCATCTAAGGCATAGTCATAAGTCACGTAGACAACAACAAAATCAAACATGAAGGTGTCTGAATCCTCAGAAGTAAGGCCATGGAAATGTGGAAGGGTTGAGGGACTGGTGTTCTTCATTCTAGTTTCTCCATCTGCTTCTCTAATGGGAAAGACTCCTTGGGTCCTAGTTTCAACCATGAATTGAATTGGTGAAGTAGGTTCCTTAGGTGAAGCAAGTTCCTCTTCTTCTCCAATAGGTTCTTCAAAGTTTTCAAGTGGTTCACCTATGGTGTGTTCAACCTCACAGTCATTGAAGAAGAGTGAAGGGTGACTGTGAGGGGATGTGGGGGTTTTTGGTAAGAATTTTCCTTGGTTATCCCTACTCATACGAGGCATGAAAGTCAAACTTTTTTGTATTTTTCAATATTTTGGAACTGAATGTAAAATAAAAGAATAAAATAATGCTAATGCAGAATAAAAAATCTACTTAGACATGTCCCTGGAAACGATCCCAAAAAGTGGTGAGCCCTGGTATTGCACCAAGAGTGATACAACTCCCATAGGCTACTCAAATTTACTTTATCAAGCTGGGGTTCGTACAAACTTGGAGGTGACAATGCTATATGCACAACATATGAGTTCTACTCGTGCCATCCTCTTCTCAGTTCTACAATGAGGTGCTACTGCTAGGGTTACTTCTAGGAAAGGAAGTCTGTCACACTTCTAAATGTAATATGAGACTAGAAATAAATCACGACCATTACTCTATCGACAGGGAAAGAAACTACTCTAGATCACACTGATTCATCTAGTTATCTGCAAGAAAGAGAAATTCCCACTTAAGCTAAATCAATAAAGAAAATTATACTGAGTGGGATTCATAATCTAGATTGATGAATTGAATTGCAGAAAAAGGAAACTAATCTAGAGCACACATGCTAAAACAAATGACTAATTGATTTTTATCTATCTTATGCTTAACTATTGTGTTTAATGATGCATCTAGCAATGTGCTAATCACACTTTTAAATGACTCTATTTTGCAACAAAGGAAGGAGGTGATGAAGTGGTCTAAGAGGATCCCTAGCCCAAAGGTTTAGAGCTGAAGGTGTGTTGGAGGCTTGGATAGGCTTAGATGATATGAAAGAGTGATTTTGGGCTAAATGTGAGAGTTTTTGGCACTGCTACAAGATGTCTTGAAGGGTAGAAATGGTGAGTGAAAGGTTAGGATATGTGGGGTGAAGGTGGATCTAGGTAGATGAAGGGTATCCAACCCCTTGGCCAAGCTCAGAACTCTTCACAAAGCCTATATTGCACCTTCAAGGTGGCTCTTAGTGCTGTGGTGGTGATTTCCAAAAAAAATGGCTGAATGTGACTTGGATGGAAGGTGGTTGATGAAGGGTGAAGACTGAAGCTAATAGTGTTGTAGGGGTCCTCCTCTTCTACTCTATTCAAACCTACAATCAAGCTACCTATTGATGCATTCATCATTGAGAAATTTATCATAAAAAAGTGGAAAATATGAGTTTAATTTAAATAAACCTACCTATGCAAATGAAACATAAATCTACCTCTACATCTACAACATGTTCACGATAAACAAAGTAAAGTATCTACTTTTTCCAATAAAACATAAACTAAAATCCTAGTGATCTCTTACTCTAGCCTATTTATCCTAAAGGGTAGCTACCGACCTCTCCCTAAAAAGTAGGTATTGGTTCCCTTAGAACTTGAGAGAAGTGGAGCTTGGCTCCCCTTGATCTTTTACTTGCTTGGCTTCCTCTGATCTCGAGATGTTGGAGGATAATCTCGAGAGATATTGATTTCATTTAGGAGTTAAGGAGGTGGTCAATCCTCCTACAATCACTCCTTGTTGTCTACTTTGAGCCCTGATTGTGCAGTGTTCCTAAAAAAATGGCATATTCTCCTGGTTTTCTTCCATTTAAACCACATTAGGCCTCGAAACATGAAAACCCTTAATACACCATATTCACTAAGCAACACATGAAAAAATGAAATTAAATGTGAGAAAGAGAGAACAATTAAGCTAAAAAGTTGACAATTAACCCCTTAGAATGTACCTAATGATGGTGCTCATCTGCAAATACCGTAATGAGCCATGTTATAAAGCTCTAGTAAATGGTATGATTGTCATATTTTCAGCAGGTGGTCATTGTATTTACGACAATGAGCTATGTTATAAATTTCCATAGGCAGTATGTTTTATTTTCAGTGGTTTGTTGGTTTGTAGGTGTCATTGAACATCGAGGACAGTGTTCCACCAAGGGGGAGGGTTCTATAACATCCCTCGTGAAAATTCCATGTGATATAGTTAAAAATAATAACCATGGTTGATGGGACACATATTCCAAGCTGAATGCTCGGTTCATTTAAGTTATTATGGCTAAAGAAAATTGGAAAATACAATGGAAAATGATTTGAAAATGTAAATATCATATTTGGCACATTTATTTATGAAAAATAATGGAAATTAGGAGAAAAGGAAGGTGAAAGGTCATAGGTTGCATGTGAGGAGGAAAATGAAGGAAAATAATGGAAAATGAAGAAAATAGAGGCCTCATTAATAAAAATGCTTATGAGGACTAGTTGGTAGGATTTGTTTCAGTGCAATTTTGGAGCTATCATTATTCTCTATCTCTCTCATACTCTTGGATACGTAGATTTTTCTTGGAGTACTTTTGGAGAGTGTGGATATTTGGTGATTTGGAGCAAGAAGGAAAAGGACAGTAGGAAATCGCAGGAGGACATCGGATCAACATCTACAACAATTTTTGAATGCAAGTGCCAAGTTGCATGTATGTTTTCATCATTATTTTTGGCATGCATTGTGTGTGCATATGGATTTTCCTAGCCTTTCCATTTCCTAGATAGCCATAGTGTTGTGGGTTTATTTCCATTGATTGTTTTCTAGTTGGTTCTCATGATTCCTTAAATTTGGTTTGAGTGATTAGCTCTTGGAAGCCTTCGTTGGAAAAATGCTCTGGAAGCCCGACAGACAACTGTGGGTTGAGTTACTAGTCCTGGAAGCCTTCATTGGACAAATGCTGTGGAAGCCCTAGGGGTTGTGTTACTAGTCCTGGAATCCCTATGACAGTTGGGGTTGAGTTACTATTCCTGGAAGCCCTGGTTGGAAAAAACACTTTGGAGTCCTGAAACAACTTGGATAGAGACGAAATTGTGATGGTTGTGATGTCTGCCAGTGAGGTGGAATCATTGGTTGAGGGTTGAGGTGGTTTGGCCTCTGGAAGCCCTGTATTGATTGTGATTGATGTTTTTGATGATATCCCACTTTCATTCTCGGAATATGGCATGAGGATGATTGGCTGAAGTGAGACTTTGCTCAGCCAATCTATGGTTGGGTGGAACGTGGAAGTCCCATCGCTGGTTGGTTTTTATATCCATAAATGAGAAGCACATTCCTTTGGTATTTGGTATGAAAAAGTACTAGGTTCTATATGGATTCTATTTCTATTGTATCCATGGTATTTCCATTGTTATTATGCTAGTTATAAGCATGTATTTGACCAATAATGATGTATGGCTCTATCCATGTTTTTACTTGTAAATGAATGCACAATGTATCTATGGTCAAATAGATTGTACTACAACTAATGATGTAATGGAGAAATGCTTCTTAGTGATTCATGGATAAGTATGAGACCCCTATGATTAAATCTATTGTTTACACATAGGTTTAATGTTTGTGACATGTTTGAAAAAATACCTCTCATGGCTAGGAGGGTTCCATATGATTTCTTGTTGATCTGATTACTCCAGTATCATTGTATTATTGTTATTTATCATCCCTTAAGTTTTCATTAAGTTCTGAGTAGTGACTTGGGCTTTGGGCCTAAAAAGGTGGCTAAAATCTAGTAGTTGTAGGAACATAACTGAGTATTTGGGGCCGTAGCCACAAGCATGTGGTGTTATTCCTAGGGATATAGCCTCTTGGATGCAAGAATGCAATGTTATGCATGTGGATATGGCTTAAAGAGTCCAAAATGTTAGTGTGATCAAGGGGAAAGAGGCATAAAAGGCCAAGTTAGCTCTCGGGGGTTTCATTGATGATGTACAAGGTATATATGTTTTGTTTCTGTTAGTTCCACTTTTTTAAGGTCACCTAGGAGGTTGAATCAAATATATTAGCCTCTCGTCACATTTTTACCCCAGTTGGTCGGTTACTTGGGTAGATGTGGGAAGAGGGTGTTACAACAGCCTTGAGAGGCAAGTCAAGATGTGCAGATGTAGGTTAAATTTGGCACAGGCGCATGGGACACTTGCATCATGGGGCACTGAAAATTCTTCATCAAATTGCCAAAGGATTACCAACATGAGGTATTGACAAGAGTGAAGTGTGCAAGGGGTTCACGCTTGGCAAGTATGCTAAGTATTACTTCCATGGTCAGGATAGTAGAGTCAAATATATTTTTGAGTTGGTGCATTCATTTGTGCGTAACCCTCTCTTCTCCATCACTGATGAGGCACATGTATTATGTTACTTTCATTGATGATTTTTCTCAGGAAAACTTGGATTTATTTTATGAAAAATAAATATGAGATATTTGATAGGTTCATGGATTTTAAGGTCCTGGTAGAGAAGTAGTTTGCCCCAAAGAAAATCAAGGCAGTGAAAAGTAACAAAGGTGGAGAGTATATCTCCAATGACTTCAAGGAGATATTTGCAAAGTAAGGTATTAGGAGAGATTTGACAACACCTCATAACCCTCAATTTAATGGGGTGGCTGATTGGAAGAACATGAGTATTGTTGAAGCAGCTAGAGCTCTGTTACATGATCAGGGTCTGCCTAGATTCTTGTGGGAAGAAGCATGCGAAAATGCATCATTTGTGAAGAATAGGTGTCCACATAGGGTGCTTGGACGAGCCACATAAGAGGAGGCTTTACATGCAAGAAGCTTGATGTTTCACACTTTTGGATATTTGGAACAAAGGTATATTGTCATGTGTCCAATATAACAGGAAGAAGTTGGATGCCACAACAGAGAAGGGAAAATTTCTAGGGTATAATGAGACATATCAGCAGGGAAAATTTTAAGAAACCCCCTAAATTTATAAGTATAATAAATGGGCGAATCCCCATGATACATAGGAAAAATGGAAGGCGATTTTATCAATAATATAATATGTATATATATATATTTTTTTGGCGAATCTCTCATGAAATTATATTATCTTGTAAAATCATGGCGAATTTTTCACTGAATTATAAAATCTTGTAAGATCTTGTCGAATCTTTCACTAAATAATAAAGGCTTTGTAAAGGGCTAGCAAATTTCATAATGATTATTTCTTGTAGTGACTTGAAGCCTTGGTAAGCAATCCATCAAGAACCAAAAATAACATATTCCTTATAAGTATATTCCTTATATGGAATATAAGGAATATAAAGCCAATTAGGTTTAGCACAGGTGGTAGGTAGAAATCCTACATGTGACTAAGTGATGAACTCATAATGAGTATTTCTTGTAATGGCTATGAACCTTGTTTTCCAAGCAATCCCTCGAGGACTAAAATATGTATATTCCTCATATGAAATATAAATATTTTTATAATGTATTGGTATATAAAGATATGAGCGAGGAGTGGGAAATGATCCACGAGAAGTCCTTAGAATATTGATAGGAAGAAGATACGTGAAAAAAATAAAAAAAGGTAAAAAATGCAAAAATGGAGAAGAAATACAGGGAAAAAAATGGTGAAACAACAAATTTATAATCCATGGGAGGAACACTGATTAGAGATAGTGAGGGAAGATTTTCCCTTAGCCTAGGGGTAACAAAGGAAGAAATTAGAACTATCACTTATGAAAGTGTAGTTAAATAAACATTAAGCTCTATACCAATCATGAGAGGGAGGAAATATGGGAAATAAATGCAAGAACAAGAATCTAAATGGAACAAAGCATTGGGATTACAATCCTTGCTCACCAAGTTTGGATACTTCCTTTGAGGTCTATTGAAAATTTAGGTTTGATCTATCTATGTATCTTGTTATCTAATTAGTTTGTAAAATAGTTTCCAAGTAGCTATGTTAGAACTTAGAGCATGGAGTTTGTGAAAAACAAACTCACCGTCCTGCCCATCTTGAGATGGAGATGGACGGATATGAGTATTGCTGATATAATTCTCCCATTTTTTTGTTGTAACAAGTTGTATATGTACAACTACAATCCCCTAATTTTAGTTAAAACAATATCCATTAGTGCAAGAAAAAATGTTTGATGTTTTCACCTTGCCCTTTTTATCCCTACTGATGTTTAATAAATCCAAGGATAAGATGGATTTACGTTAGTTTATCGTTTCATAAAATTTAAATATAGAAATTGAAATAAATATGATGTCATTTCATTTTTATTTTATGGTGAAGTCTTTAAATAAATAAGACGCTGAATCTTTTTTTTTTCATTTTTTATTATTATTGACACAACCACACATGGGGATCTCCCCCACCCTAGACTATCAAGCACCTTTCTTCCGTTGGCGCAAAGAATAAATATAGCATGAAAAAATTCTGGTTCTTACCCATTTTGAACTTGGAGGCTGGTTACAATTAAATAACAAACATTCAAGCTCTTCTAGTTGATTATTTATCTTTCATCAACATATCTGCTTGTTATAACACCATTTGGCTACTTTTTAAGAAACCATAAAAAATATGACCGATTGCTATGTGAATTTAACTCTCTAAAGAGTCGATGATATGAATATTATTTTAGGCTATCCATACCCTTTAGATATTTAAATCTTTTAAGCTCAACATAAACCTTTGATATGTTTCATTAATCTGATCTTTTTCTCCCAATATTCCATCCCTCCACTTGACATACTTCAACAATCTCCTTTGTGTTGTTATATAGTTAGGTGTTTGTGCTTCAACCTAGATAGCTAATTTTGTATTTGAAGGATATGTCTACTTTTCAGTTAATTTTAATTTTTCTTTTAATGTATTTCGGAATCTTCAACGACCTCCTTTATGGAGTTCTATAGCTAGGTGTTTGCGCTTCAACCTAGATAACTAATTTTGTTTTTGAAGGATATGCCAAATTTTTATATACATTTTTATTGTGCTCTTAGTTTATTTCAGAATATTAACAACACTTCCCTCTTTCCTTTCTAACAAAGAATTAATTTAATTTAGAGTATTGACTGTAGTTGGTGCTAATACCACATTAACGTCAACATGGATTTAGAAGTTTCTTAGACTTGATGTTGAATTTATATCTATTGTAACAAGTATAAGGATGTAAATATTTCTCTCTTTTACCAATTTAATCTCTTTTACTTTTGTGTACTCACAGTCATCCAAGACTCGATGAACAGAGATGGAAAAAATTGATACAACAAAATTTAGAAATGTTGTGCCAGAAATATTATTTTTGCATAGTTGATCATCTTGGTCACGCATATTATTTCAGATAGACTCAAGAATTTAATAAGAAAGATGACATTATAACCTGATCCTGCTGTGTAGCTCCTTGTTTGATGCATCTTGAATTCATTGAATTTTTTATGTAGGTGAGTTAAAGTAGAACACCTTTGCAACTTAGAGCCTGGAGATTCTGAATTTTATGAACTTCTATTAAGCATTCATGTTGCATATGGCAGGTGGGATAATGCAAGAAAAGTGAGAAGAGTTAAAAGGCATTGTATTTCAAATGATAGCGAGTTGCAGTTTGGTGGAGTTAAATGACAGTGTATACAAATTCATTGTGGGAGTTAAATTAACACCTTCAATTTGAGGAATTTCATGAAAATTTTCCAATATTGGCTGAGCATATATGGAGGTGGTAGGTAATGTTTGTAAAACAAGATTTACACTGCATACCAAGAAAACTTCTTGCCTTCTTAGAGGTTTGTGAATGTTAATGGTCTTACATAATGGGAATTTCCTAAGATGACTGTGGTCCATTATAAAGCCAATATATAACACCTGTAAAACCCCTTATCACTCCTCAATGATAACAATCTATCATAACCACTAACTTCACCCCTTTCCAAAATCCCCTTAGGTATCTGATCTACAATCGACATTTCCACATCTTGCTACTGATGATGAACAATATCATCTTCCATGACCTACTTCACAATATGAGGTCAAAATGAGGCCATACTCGATGTTTATAGATTATTCTAGAAGCAATAATTCCTCGGAATGCATTCTATCAGTATTAGAAAAAAAATTCCTATTATTAGGGATGCAATCTTCTTACCTCCTTAAGCTCTGTGAATGTTAATGGTCTCACATAATGGCCATTTCCTAGGATGATCTTGGTCTATTATAAAGCCACTAGATAAGACCTATAAAACCCCTTATCACTAATCAATGATAACAATCTATCATAACCACTAACTTCAACCCTTTCCAAAATACCCATAGGTATCTGATCTAGAACCGAAATGTCCACATATTTTTGTTGATGATGAACAAGCTCATCTTCCTTGACCTCCTCCACAATAGACCCAATTGACAGCATAGTATTTGAGATCAGAGAAATAGGATTTTTGACCAACACCTAAGTTCAATATCTCATTAAAATATTTGGATTACCCACAACCATATTAAACCAAAAAGTGAAATCATGGGTTCCTATAATTGTTTGAGACATCGCTTTGGATAACATTTAGATAGCACTGAGATCTTATCCTTGGATAGCACTGATATAACATTGAGATCTTATCCTTGGGATAACACTGAGATAGCATTGAGAACTTATCCTTGGGATAACACTGAGATTGCAGAAACACCATGAATTGGATAGAACCGAGATCTATGGCATCATGGTGCCAAGGCCCAAGACTCTAGAATCGTCATGACTGAGATAGTCACCAAACTGTGATATCAATTAACCACAGTGGCATCGAATTACACCGAGATCCTTACTGTGATATAGTACCAAGACAATGAGGGAATGTCACTGTGGCATCACAAAAACTTTTCCTAAGTTCTTTGCTCTAGTATGCATTGTAATATCAGCAATTACACCGAGATTCTGTGTACCCTTATCCGAGCCTCTTCCTGAAATGATAATCAAACTGTTGACTATAATTTTCCATCTAAATTTCATTGTGTGATCGTATCCTTGGGATAACACTGATATATTCCTTGACCTCCTCCATAGTAGACCCAATTGACAACCTAGTATTTGAGATCAGTGAAATAGGATTTTTGACCAACACCTAAGTTCAATATCTCATTAAAATATTTGGATTACCAACAACCATATTAAACCAAAGATTAAAATCATATGTTCCTATAATTGTTTGAGACATCAAATATCTAAATGGCAAGTTCATAGCTCACTACATTCAAGGCTCACTACTTCGGAAATATCGGTTCTCTCCCCATGGTAGTTAAAATGGTGTGACGATCTACAACATTAAATATTTTGTAGATAATACTGTCTCCATGACTAGCCCAAATTATTCCTTGATGCAAAATTAAGGTCAGAAACATATTAGTTGCATGGGTGGAAGTCCTCTATCTCACATTTTAGGTTCTTTGGATTGACACACTTGTATCATGAAAGACATGACATATATCACCTGTCTGTTAGAATCCTCATAGGAATTTGGTTTTCCACTATGTAACGTTTCAGGGGTATCATCTCTATGACCCCCCCTCTCACCAAGTGACTAAGCATCCTGATGCTATCTTTGATGAGCCTTTTCATGGTGACTTCTAGGATCTCTTTTATAGCTCCTTTCTGGTGATGACTCTCAACATGTATCCATGGAACATACCTCTTCTTCTCTTGTTGGGTTTCTTGTTGATGACTTGCAGCTGGTTGTAGTGAACCTTTCCACATTTCCATCTTGGGTTGGTCCACCTATACAAATGTAAAACTCCTCTGAGTTCATCCTTTGTAGTTATTTAATATTCTATGGGGAGTCAGGACTAAAGGGATTACTTCATCAACTAGTACATCCTATCCTTTGGATGTTTCTTCCATCCTTCCCTTCCTAGAAGAGGTCATCATTGTTGGTACTTAATCTTGATGTTTACAACCTAGCAATGCTTCTCCTTCCAGAATGTAGTGATGCCCAACTTTAGGATGATACTGTTCATGTGGATGTATAGTAGTTTGATGATGATGGTAACAAACCCTCTACTACACCAGCACGTGCTCAAATAGCTTCAACAACCAATAGGCTTCACAATAATAAGCCATGTATTCAGATTCAATAGTGCTCTCGGAGTAACAGAACCAAGTAATATAACACTAGGTGTGCATTCATCATACTGCCAATAGAGCTAGTATTAGAATATCCATGGAATCTTATATCCTGACAGTGAATTTCTGACCATAAGTAATAACATCATAGAGATATATCAACAAGCAACTATCCCCTATGTATAGATCCATAGAGATACATATGATAGGTGTTTATCAAGAGCGCCAGGGATCAACAACTTCTCCATCTCACCATATCTTTAAGTGCATCAGGGCTAGGGCTAGGTCTTTAGATCTTTAAATTCTACTTTCTTTGTAGCCTCTAATGTAACACGGATATGAGCCATCATACTCGGTTGTCATAAAAAAAATATTGGGCAAGAAAAGTCATGATGGATTTTATAGCTCCCTCTGAAGCCTTGCTATGCATCAAATTATCCAATCCATGAGGTGACTTTCTTTGAGCATCCATATCTATAAAACCATTCTTCATGAGATCTTGGCTCAATGCAATCAAGATGTCAGAGTCAAGGATTTCTTCTTGTCAAGACATAGAATTTTTCATGCACTTTCTTCATGGTACCTCTTTCATGCTGATAAGGGTTATTATAAAGAACTGATCCAAAGGGTCATGTTCTTCTTCTTCTCGGAGTTCTTCAAGCATGAAAGATTCAAGTGTGCTACACCCCTGCAATTTATTTTACTAGCAGATCTTTGTAGCTTATTCATAGTATATAATCTATCCAAAGGTTAAATCTGTCTTCTTCACAAATTCATTTGTGAACAAAGCTCTATATAAATTGTCACCAATTTACTGAGGCTACAACATACTGCTACTGCACTGTAATGATCTTATACATAATGCAGGACAAAAAAAATTTGAATATGCTGAGAAGCCATTAGAATTAATGCCATATATAACTGATAAGGTATATATGTTGTTGTTCCACTTTCTGCCATATGTCACAAGATTGCATTCTAAATCATATCATTGCTGCCAATGGCTTTTTGAAATCCATTGTTTCTGCTAATACTATCATTTTTCAACATCCACTTCTGCTAATTCTCTTACTGGCATTCTTCCTTCATCATACCACTATTCCACTTTTATTGAATCATATCTATTGCGTACATTTATTGTCAAATTGTCACAAACATGTTGTCTAAATGTCACTTACATACCAGGATTTTGGCTGCACATGTATCAAAGGATTGATTGACATATGCATTATTTTCTGATGCATAGATACCAAATTTACTTAGACCAAGAACCCATCTTTGAAAAGATATTAATTCCAAGCAAGGTTTACTATTGATTAAGGTGAGACTATCACCCTATTCTTGTCAAGAGATAATACTAGTGTGATTGTCTCTCATTCAAGGTCAATTCTATACAATTCTTGCATCTGAGTTAATAAGAACGTGCTCAAAGAGCTTCAACAACCAATAGGCTTCACAATAATAAGCCATGTATTCAGATTCAATAGGGCTCCCAGAGTAACAGAACCAAGTAATACAACACTAGGTCTGCATTCATCATACTTCTTGTGTGTTTTGCACTTTGCTCTAGGAGTTCCTCTGATCCAGCAGTACAATCAGGAAACCCAATAAATGGTCATTCTTAGAATTGATTTTATTTTTTATATGCCATATTTTCATTTTGATACACAATTTCACTATACCCTAGGAATTTTTGTATATTTTGTAAACTCTTTAGCTAATAGTGCAATAATTGATTTTTCATTTTCCCTTTTTCTTTGTTTTATATATTTACTTTTGGGATGGGATGTCTAGAACGGCTGAGACAGAGACGTGGGGAACCAAAAACACATTCCTTTTACTTTATTAAAATTGACTCTTCTTGAGTTGTCTTTTTTGAAAGAGCTAAATGAGTTGATTGCAAAATTGTGTTTTGCAAACCATTTCAAATATTGTTATGCCATGATTTTTAGTTTGATTTTGAGTAAATTGGGCTCTAAAATGATCAATCCCAATCTTCAGTTCTAGAATTAATAAACATGTTTATCATGGAAGCAAATTGGCTCTAGTATTTTTGTAGTCTCAAGTAATAAGAAGCTAAGTCTTTATTTCCTTGATCCCAGAAATATAAGTGCACATTTGCGTTGAAATTACATAGCTTGTTTCTAGGAATTTTGCAGATTGTTGCTCTAAAGAAAGCCAAACCCTTAGCTAACAGTTAGATAAGAGAAGAAAATGTAAAATTTCAGTGAAAACTATACAGTTTTCTTGGTAATCATGCTAACATGCTTCCTCCTGGAGTATGAGGTTAAACTGCTTCTGGTTGATTGACTGCAACTTGCCTGGATTCGAAGGCACAAGGGAAGTACCTGAATACCAAAAGATTGAAGGCATAAGGGAAGTACTTGAAAAACAAGAGCTATCTGGCAGAGTAGAAGCCTGGTTCCCCCTTGGAAATATTTAGATTTATTAAGATATTGCTGAGATTCTGTTGTAACACAAGAATACTTAAGAGGGAATCTCTAGCAGGTTTTCCTTGAGGCACCAACTGTTTTAGATACTTGCAATAGCTTCAGCAAGGTTTCACGTTGACAAGTTTTGTTGCCTACTGAAAAAATAAGTATGTTAACATGCTCAAATCTTATAGATGTGTTGCCAGTAAAATCAAACCTATCTTCTTGACTTGCTATATTGCAATGATATCAGATTTTGGAATTGGTTGTGTTGGAACCCTGCAGGGACTTTGTAAGGGTTGTTGAAACTTGAAATTGGTATCATCTCCTTGTGAAATTTATTTTCTTGCATAATGTATGGTTTGAGTAGGACATGATGACCATTTGTTTGAACTACAAAGGCTTTGTCAGGGTAATGGAAACTAGAATTTGGAGTTGTCTGCTTGAGATATTGGTTTTTATTGCATTATGTGTTTAAATATTCATGTAGGCCCACCGCTTATTTGAAGTTTGAACTATACTTTTTAGAATAGTTTATTCTTATTCAATTCCAGAATAGATGTGGTTGATCTGACATTTGAGGAAATTTTTGTGAAATTTACTGCGTCCATAATTTTTTATCTCTTTGAAAAGATTATCATGCCAATGCTGTCGTTGCATACATTATTTCAACTTTTTGAGTCTGTGAAGAAATGGTGAGAAACTGTGAATGAAAAGCTTAAAATTTTTTATTGTCATGAGTTATTATAGCCCCATTGTTGCTGATGTCATGGAGCTCTGAGTCTTCAGAAGGCCATGAAATATCACATGGAATATATAAATTGTTAAGAGGCTTTAGGTTGCTATGTACTTTACAAATCACTTTAGCCTTTCTTCTATAGAGAAAGGCAGTCTTGCTATTTTAAAGTTTTTCCTTTTTTACATTCATGAGGATATTAGTGTGCTAGTCTTTTTGTTTTTCAAGGATTTTGTGTCTGTAATCATTTATTTGATATCGGTGGCTCCTACAGGTATGTGTTTACACAGCAAAGAATGTCTACCAAGAGCTTGAAGTTGCAAAAGAAGAGTACCTTCAAGCAAGCATCGGTATTAGGAAGGAAAACAAATTTCTGATTCCAAGAGTTTTGGAAGGATTTTCTCATGAATCATCTCTGAGTTTATCCAAGCTTGTGGATGTGGCATGCCAGTCTCTACCTGAAGCACAAAGAAATGCTATAAGAAAATTTTCACAAAACAAGCCTCATAAAAGCACTGAATGGCTGCCTTACAATTTCAGCTTCCGATACATATTTTCTAGAGAATTAGCTAGATGGACCCCCCCACTTATTCCGTGATATGAATGAGAAAAGTGATTCTTCATATGTATATTGGGTTTTGTATTTGATCTACAAATGACCTGAATTGAGAATGTTGCAGAGTTCTTAATACTTTCCAACTACTTTGTGGAGTAAATATTGAAAATGAAAGTGGCACACGAAGTTGTACTTCTACATCAAATCCTATACTTCAGAACAGTGGCCTTCAGGTTGTTTTCTTTAGTGTAACATAGAAAACATATATTTTGCAAGGAAGTGTTAGAAGGTCACAGGCAGCATTGTTGATGCTAATTTCAAGGTGGCAGTATGGACGTTCACCGTGTTTTCAAATCAAGGAAGGAATCAATTTTTGAAGGTTTAAAGGAAAAGTGGGAATCCTTTCATGCAAATACTTTTTATACAAAAATTACTCAAAACAGGTAAATGTGCAGGGATGATGCCTGTGCACTAAATTATTGCATTGTCCTCTGGAAAAAAAACATATTCAAAATGTTGAATTCAAAATAGAGGTGGGAAGCGTACTTCTGGAAATAAATGCCGCCCCTCAGCTTTGTTGAAGTGTACCTGCGTTGTTGTGGTTGAGGCTTTTTGAATGTAGAAGTTGTTCTTTTTGTTAAACCGGATTCTCTTCTCTAGCACATATATTTTCACACAGTAAATGCAGTTCTCCCACTTGCAGTTTAATTACATACTAGATGTATATCATTATTTGAACACTTTACAAGTTACAAAGATTCTGAATCATATATGTAAAGTTGTCAATAGATTGAGTAATATGAAGATTTAAACATAAACAAGGCTCGTTAAAATGATAAGTCATTTGCCTACTTTCTTTGAAGCAAAGATCTGTATATCACTTGGTGTTATTGCTTAAGTGCAGTCATGAACATGGAGTCAAGATAAATGTCAAAGAGCTCAAACACGAGATGATAGCGGTAGTGGGTTAGGCTTTGATAAGTCCCTCCAAGTTGATTAATGAAATGGGGTGGAATGTAGTCCACTGTGAAAAGAGAATCTACTAGTTGAATTTTGAGGCCATTAAGAGATTTATTATAATCAAATTGTCTTATAAGACAAGAAACATGAGTGATCAGTTGAATCATTGTGACCTACAATTTGGATGTTCTGATTCGAGATAGGGTTGTAGAAGACATCTTTTTCACAATGGGCATACGAGGTGCGAGAGGGAAGATAAAAAATCTTGCACAATGCATAAGTGTCGGTGGGTTAACGGTATGGATATGGACCTAGTAGGAAACTCGTACGTGGTCCAAGAAGCAAACCATGGCACGGTAATCGGGAGATAATCACTGGCGAGTTAGCTATTGCATTTTACATTTTCAATGCTATGAGATTAATAGAATTTTAGAATGGAACGCTAGAGCTTTCGACGGCTTGGACAAATTCGGGAGATTGATTAGAGCTTGGAATACTTATTATAGTAGTTTATTGAATGCCTCGGCAAGGAAAATATAGATAGAACGGTACATTGAATGTGGTTATTGAGCCAAAAATATGGTTTGTTGGACGGATACGTGAGAATGTCGGATATATGGAAGGAAACTAATCCCCTTAAAGTATGTAAGATATATAAAAAATGAAAGCATAGTTAGCAACAAAATTACAATGCTACAACTATTTGTGTACAATCTTGTATAATTATGTTGCTTGATCCCGGAAAGAGAAAATTTGTGGGAAGAAATGTGGATGCCTTCATCAAATATGCAAACTCCAAGATGGCCTTCTATGTAAAGCACTTTTTCAGTTGAGAGACACTTTATCGTTTGACTCCTTTACATGTATGTCGGCATCGGATGCATAATCTTTGTATCCCCTTCGGGAAGTTTTTAGGTTGGTTCTCATTGTCTTTTGCATTGGAAACTGGCTACCATATTCTAGGAAGAGGATTTGCCAACTTTGATCCTCATGACACTAAGATAGAGGAGCACTTCATCTTCAAAGGGTTCCTCTTGCAATGAGATCAAAGGAAAATATGGAGCACTTCATCTTCAAGAGGTTCCTCTGTGAGTGAGATCGAAGGACAATATTATTATATTTTGGGAGTCCTCGAACTCCCTATCCACTTTCTTCTACCTTTTAGAATTTGGAGATGTTTGGCACTTTACACGAGGGGAGGCCTTCGGACTTGGATCTTGTTCATTTTCCCCCTTTGCAATGTAGATTGGACCCTATTGTGTCGATTATGGCTTATTTTGCATGTCTCCAATAGCTAGGGGTACCATTTTATAGGCATATGTCAACCATCGAGTTGTGATACCTTGGAAGCCATCTAAACTTGACCCATTTGAACCCTTGTGGACATGTTGCCTTGGATCATAGGATAGCTTATCTTGCACCAACATCGAAGAAACCTCCCCGGATCTTAGGCACAAGGTGCAACACCTTGGCAAATGAGATATCTTAGACAGTTCTCACTATTATAGTTTCTTTGGCTAGAGGTTTCTCACGAAGTTTCTTCCATATGACTTGAAGGATAGAAGAGATACTATGAATTATCGTATAATTATTATGTGGATTAATTTAATTCGAGTATGGAAGAGATACTACGAGATTGCATTTTTCTTGAAGAAGGAACGGAGGGTAGATTATGTTGTTTCTTGTTATAGCTTGTCCTTCTTTTTCTTCATTTTTCTTTTGTGCATTTAATAATAACGGCGGAGGCTTGACTTACATTTTGATTGATTTTCTAAAATTTGGAGTGCTGTCTGATTGGATTATAAGGGATCCGGGATTATTGGCATCCTCCCCAATTCTAGAAGTATGTATGCAACTACTATTCTTGGTTTTGGGAAAGCATGTAGTTCTAAAATTGTGCTCTTGCTTTATTTGTAGACTTGGTTTTGGTGGACCTTGTGGATCTCTTGTATGTTTGGGAGGAGAATTATGGAAGTAAGTACCATGGAGTTGCAATCGATCTTAACATTGATCTTTGTCAAATTTAGATGTTGTATAGTTAGAGGAATATTTGTACACTTTGTCTCCTTCATTCACAACATTGTTGAATGAGATGGTGAAACAGGAGAATTTACTATGCGCAATAGCACGAGAATGGTGAAGTAGAAGTCCACCTCGGTTGAGAATAAAATTGACTTCTCAATGATTGTTCAAAAACAAACACGGCTTGTTGGGAATATATTTTCTACCGAGTTTAGGCGCAATGCTATTGATCTCTCGAGATCTTGACTCTATTACATACGAAATAAGTTGCTTCAAGACTTTCCGTGGCTTACGATTATTACGAGGGCATTACGATAGATTTATTTAGTATGGAATGTTGACACAAAAGCATTAATTCCCGGGTTTGGAAAAGACATTTCACCTTCTTTGCAAGCTGCTTTGGAATTTTGACTTCTATATAATCTCTACATTTTGCATCTGTCGTATGAAGCATATCAATCCTGTTTGTCAAATAAATGTATCTCCAACAAATCTAACATATAATGAATCAATTAGAATTACTAGTGTGCACATTTAGATTTAGGCATAATCAAGCGAGTGATCTTATTAAAAATATATTCTACAAGAACCTCTGCCTAAGACCTTAATCTTTGCATATAACAACATTAGAAAGAAAAAACTTTGTCACTTCAATCAAATACATGAAAATTAATCAACTCTTGTAAGAATGACACTAGTAAACTCATAAATAGACTCAATCAGTAACACATTGATCTCTACATACACACTAATATTTTCCATCAATCTCGTATGAATTCATTGCAACCAAGCCTATCAACAATTCAATCAAAAAACCGGTGAAAATAGCCCGGGTGGTGCGCATAATGAAGTGTTCTTTAGGTGAAAATAATGAACATTGTTACGAGTATATAATAAAAATTATCACACATTCCTTCAACCCTCATGATCACTTGATTGGTAAAGAGTTTATCTTGTACATCATTTCCTTCTTAGACTTGTACCTGAGCAGAAAGAGGCAGAAAGACCAAAGAAGAAAAATCATAATCAAATCAATCCACAACTCTTGCACTCTGAATGATTAGGATACTTGGTTATTTATATCTATTTTTTAAGAGTACCTTGAACAAACCCGGGGTTATTGATAGTAATATTTTACGGGATCAAAAAGACATTGCACAACCTTTCAAACATCAAGACCTTAAACAATTCTAAGGTTACTTTGAGATTTTTTGTTTTTCTTCCCTAAAAAACGGTAACACACCTTGTCCATTCAAGGGGAAGTGGGAGTACAATTTAGGTGTTTGCTTTATGAGGTGTGTTATAACTTGGGTTACGTGTTACCCATTCTTCTTTTCATAACTTCACGGTTAAACTTCTCCAAACCTTGTTCAATCTTTTGCAACTTCTCTAGACCTAGACCCTATCCAACCTCTGTAGCACCTGCGCAATAATATTAGAAGCTATTGCCCTCTTCTTCAAGAATCATAAAGCACGAAGCAAAACGGGTTGCAAAATTTGCCTCGATGTATAATTCTTTCCTGCATATCAATGTCGATGAATATTATATTCTCTATAATAATGCGAAAATTTTGCCAAAATAATGGGGTTGACGAGGGTGAATGAGCATCTCTTCAAATTGATTTGGCGGGATAGGACATAGGGTTTTTCACAGGTACATGTTGTTTGAGGAGGAGAAATGATGGAGAGGTCATAGAGGCACAACGGGAACAAATAATGATACCAAATTTTTAATTTTTAATTTTTTTCGGTTTATGTATGGGTAAGCTTCATGTGAGTGGAGCATAATTGCATGTGGTTAAGTGCATCAATCCTTTCATAAAAGAAACAATGTGCATGATGGATATGGTTTTTGTGGAATTGTTGGGAAGTTGAATAGGAAGCCACATGGGATGATTGTACATGGAAGGTGGGAGGTGAAGAAAGGTTAGATTTTGGAAATGATTGGTCGTAGTGAAAATAGAAGGGAAAACATAAGAGGTGGGGTGGATGATAGGGGAGGAGTTAATATGGGAAGGAATGGTATTTTGGTTTGGAGTTTGGATTGAGAGGTAATGTTGGATAATAGCATTGTAGAGAATATCTTGGCATGCATTTATTATCCTTATTGACATGTCTTGGCATCATCATTGTTCCTTCTACAAATTATTCTACGGGGTGGTTGCATAGCTACTCAAACAATAAATTTTTTGTCAAAATTAGATGTGTAAGTCGTTAGGAGCAAAGGTGACTTAAGCATGCATATGAAATGGAAAGTAGGCTATGGAGCAAAATAATTGTTGGTTTGACGCAGAAAATGCACTTTATTTTTTCCCAATTGAAAATTTACGTAAAGTAATAATAGAAAGGCTAATGGTAGTGAGATAACAAAAATGTTTCTTCATAAACAAATAATTAATATGAACAATTAAGAAATAAAGGACAAATACATGTCATGTGCTAAGTTGAAAGAGTAGGATGTGTGTGGATATTGTTTATTTTGTTTTTTGTGATGGATTAAATCTTAATCTCTAGCATTTGGGCGAGACAATATTAAATTAGGCAGAGGATTCCCTGAAAACAGAAATAGGCCCGGATTATGTGTGTACTTGATAGAATCAATGGACACGATTGCAACATACGGGTGAGGAACCAATGATCCATACATCGGGGTACACTATGGGAATACGAAGAAGAGAAGAGCAAAGGTTGTCTATATGACGCTCCATCTCTAACAATATCAAACATTTTGGTGCATCATGTAAACGATCATAACGCCATATTGCCGGCCATAGAGTATCGGGTAAGTTGTATTGCTACCTCCAAGATAAATGGTTGACAAATGGGTTCATTTAGAAGATCTTACAAAGGAAAATTCATGTTCAAGTGACTTAAAAGGGTGCCGAGAAATGTCTAGAAATCAAGATTGTCGGACGAGAGTTCCGGCATGCCGATCTTAAAATCAATCGAAACTATGATAAACACCTTTTAACTTCTAAGTCTTTGGTGCTATTTCTGACTATTCTGAGGAAATATAACCAGGAGTTATGTACTAATCCTCTCGCTAGCATCAAAGTACGTGTATGACATATCAATACACAATCTTTGTCAAACAAATGTATCTCCAAAAATATATATAATGAATCAATTAGAATTACATAGTGTACGCATTTAGATTTAGGCATAATCAAGCGAGTGATCTTATTAAAAATTATTTCTACAAGAACCTACACTTTAAGACCTTAATCTTTTTACATATAACAACATTAGAAGAAAAAACTTTGTCACTTCAATCCAATACATGAAAATTAATCAACTCTGCCAAGAATGACACTAGTAAACTCATAAATAGACTCAATCACTAACACATTGATCTCCACTGCATACACACTAATATTTTCCATCAATCTTGTATGAATTCATTGCAACCAAACTACTCCGGCAATTCAATCAAAAAACCGGTGAAAATAATTGGACAGTGCGCATAATAAAATGTTCTTTAGGTTGAAAATAATGAACATTGTTGCGAGGTATATAATAAAAATTATCACACATTCCTTCAACCCTCCATGATCACATGATTGGTAAAGAGTTTATCTTGTACATCATTTCCTTCTTTAGACTTGTGCTAGAACGAAGAGAAGAAAGACCAAAGAAAAATCATAATCAAATCAATCCACAACTCTTACACTGTTTGATTAGGATACTTGGTTATTAATATCTATTTTCCTTAAGAGTACCTTGAACAAACCCGGGGATTTGTCAGTCGTAATATTTGACAGGATCAAATATACATTGCACAATCTTTCACACATGAATACCTTGAACAATTCTAACGTTCCTCCCTGAGATTTTTGTTTTTCTTCCCTAATAGACAATAACGCACCTTTTCCATTCAAGAAGTGAATTATAATTTAGGTGTTTGCTCTATGAGGTGTGTTATAACTTGGGTTGTGTGTTACCCATTCTTCTTTTCATAACTTCACGGGATTAAAACTTCTCCAAACCTTGTTCAATCTTTTGCAACTTCTCTAGACCTAGACCCTATCCAACCTCCTGTAGCACCTCTACAATAATCTTAGAAGCTATTCACCCTCTTCTTCAAGAATCATAAGCTTCCGAAGCAAAACAGGTTGCAAATTTTGCCTCAATGTATAATTCTTTCCCTGCATCTCAATGTCAATGAATATTATATTCTCTATAATAATGCGGAAAAATTTGCCAAAAGAATGGTGTTGATATGGTCAATGAGCATCTCTTAAAATTGATTTGGGAAGTAGAGGACATAGGGTTTTTTTCCTGGGTACATGTTGTTTGAGGAGGAGAAATGATGGAGAGGTCGCTTAGAGGCACAACAGGAACATATAATGATACTAGAATTATTTTTCGGTTTTATGTATGGGTAAGCTTCATGACAAGTGGAGCATAATTTCATGTGGTTAAGTGCATCAATACTTTCATGAAAGAAATGATGTGCATGATGGATATGTTTGTTGTGGAATTGTTGGGAAGTTGAAGAGGAAGCCACATGGGGGGATGATTGTACATGGAAGGTGGGAGGTGAAGAAAGGTTAGATTTTGGAAATGATTAGTTGGCGAGTGAAAATGGAAGGGAAAACATAAGAGGTGGGGTGGATGATAGGGGAGGGAGACTAATATGGGAAGGAATGGTAGTTTGGTTTGGGTTGGATTGAGAGGTAAGGTTGGACTAATGACTGTTGTAGAGAATATGATGGCATGCATTTATTCTATCCTTGTCAAGCATGTAGTGGCGTCATCATTTTTCCTTCTACACATTATTCTCTGGGGTGGTTTGCATAGCTAGTCAAACAATAAATTTTTTGTCAAAATTAGAGGTGTAAGTGAATTAGGAGCAAAGGTGAGTTAAGTGTGCATATGAAATGGAAAGTAGGCTATGGAGAAAAATAATTGTTGGTTTGAAGCAAGAAAAGGAACTTTCTTTTTTCCCAATTGAAAATTTCTGTAAAAGTAATAATAGAAAGGCTAATGGTAGGGAGATAACAAAAATGTTTCTTCATAAACAAATAATTAATATGAACAATTAATAAATAAAGGACAAATACATGTCATGTGCTAAGTTGAAAGAGTAGGATGTGTTTTTATTTTTTTATTTTATTGTTTATTTTTCTTTTTGTGATAGATGCAATCTTCAATCTCTAGCAGCTGAAGCATACAATATTAAATTCGAGAGAGGATTCCCCTGCAGAAACAAGAAATGACTGGATTATGTGTATACTTGATAGAATCAATGGACCTGATTGCATCATACAGGTGAGAAACCAATGATCCATACATCAGGGTACACTACGGGAATTTAAAGAAAGAGAAGAGCAAAGGTTGTCTATAAGACGCTCCATCCTCAACAATATCAAACATTTTGGTGCATCATGTAAACGATCATAATGCCATATTGCCAGCATAGAGTATTGGTGATTGTATTGCTACCTCCAAGAGAAATGGTTGAAAAATGGGTTCATTTAGAAGATCTTGCTAAGGAAAATTCATGTTCAAGTGACTTAAAGGGTGCCATAAATGTCTAGGAAATCAAGATTGTCAGAGCAGAGTTCCAGCATGTCGATCTTAAAATCAATCAGCAACTATGATAAACACCTTTTAACTTCCTAAGTGCTGGTGCTAGCTCATCTATTTATGGTAAATATAACCAGCAGGAAAATAATTGTTTGTGAGATGATCCAGCTACAATAACTAGGTGAATCAACAGCCAGGAGTCACCAATCCATTGGTGTAAAAAACTTCAGTAAAACAGCGAGAAAGAAGTGGCTACATCATTTCCAGATTTGCAGTGACATCTCGAATACTCACAGCAGAGCGAAGAAAGCATGGTAAAAGATATAAATGCTTCATTAGAAAAAAACCCTAGAAATAATGGGCACAACCCCCATTTTAGAGAAATTTTGTAATTCTAAAATGAACAAGGATTACAACAATCGAACCTGACTCAAACACCTGATTTAGGAACTCAAGAAATCGTTTCATATATTCAATGATTCTCAATCAGCTAAAGAGAGAAAAAATGACAACAATCAAAAAAATAGTGTAGATAGTAATTTGTCTTCTATACCTAACCTCGGAAAAAAGCTTATGCCAAAGGACACTATGCCCCTATCCTAGCAAAATTTTGCTGGAAATCTAAAGCAGCCATAAAAATTGCAACTAGATTTCTTGGTGAAGGAGTCTGTTGCAATACTGAAACATATGAACCAACTTTACGTTGAGCACTATCATC
>JAXQQM020076366.1:0-13560 GCA_034641835.2 Pinus albicaulis | reverse complement strand
AACCAAATTTTATAAAATAAAATTGCCATTGAGCTTGTGTAACATACACCATTAACTTCACAGGGAAATGTAAGGAGTTAAATTTTTTTATACAAGTTACTCATCATTACATAAACAGTTCACAGCGTAATTTTATAAATAAGAATAGTAAACTCCTTAACCCTTAACAGCCTCCATTACAGTATATTAACTTAACACTATATGATGTAACCATCCATTCATCTCATTACTCATATAGTCATCACCTACTTGACATTATAAATATCACAACAAGAAAGGGAATCCACATCATCATCTTGACACAATAATCAATCACATAATTGAACACCAATATACCCTGGAAACCCCGTAGGGTGAAAACCAGCAAACGTTTAATTTTATTATTAAACGCTCGTGAAAGTGTTCAGCCCATCACTCAATGGATTATAAGGGAGACCATCCCTTAACCATCGTTTATATAATCTTACAAGGAATTATGCAAGTATCTAGCTTAAAGCCATTACAGTAAATATGATACCATTTTCCCTCTGGTCTTCGTATCTTCAGATCTTCACATCTTCGTGGCATGGATGCACCTACAATGGAACATCGTACATTGGACCTTCCTGCAACTTGCACTCATCTGTATGAACATTAATCATTTTCCTGCCATCAGGACAAGCATAATTTTCCTTTGTACATGACAAGCATAATATACCTTTGTAACTGTCATCATCATTCCCTGCTATGATGCTTCCAACATAAAATGATGTCAAGATTCACAAAGTATTAATCAATCATTTCACATATCTGTACTCATGTATATTCATGAAAAAACAGGTAAAGCACCCTGACATTTTCTCTTTAGCAACACATACCTCATATGTGCTGGTTATAAATCATCACAATAACTCATGCTTCCATTGCATAAGCACACATTCCTGCAAGACAAGGGCTACATCTAACATAACAACTTGTTCCTTCCATGCATGCAAATGCATACCGAATTCCAAAAGACTCTCGCTAAGGAGTACTTACACAACGAAGCACATAACCTCCTTCACGAGTCTTTCCAAAAAAAGTCTCTACACTAGTGAGCATGTAAACATATGTAAAAATACGCAATGAAGAATATAAATACATGTCTCATTTTCAAGATTTTACTAACAATCATATTCAATGTAGTTTCAATACTACAAGCTTCCTTTTACATACAGATATGTATATTATTCTTCAATAAAAGTGAATACATAGGTTGCATGCCTATGCATGACCTTGTTCCAAAAGAACTAACATAACTAACATATTAGTTTTGATATCATGAATGTACTCACATATTTTCCTAAATAGTAAGATAGCTCAATATTTCTTTATACATGCAAAGAGCATGCTTTTATAACATAATGGCTATTCTTTGTGCATGCAAGAGAGATAACTCTCCCTCTTTGTGCATGCAAGGGAGATAGTTCTTCCTTTACTGTAGGAGACACTTATTCCCTTCTTAGATTTCTATCATCATGAAATTACTATTTTCATGTAAAATAAAGATTATAATAGCAATCTTTAAAACAACATGAATTCTTTTTACAAATTCTTAGTATACTACCACTCTTAACTATTATGTAAAAGATTGGCATAATAGCAAGGAATAACATAATAGAAATCTTCTCAAGAAAGATAACATGGATTCTTTTCCAAAAACCCGCCAATAAGTTTCCCTTTCACCATTCTATCTTTCTAATAACATTATCTTTCTAAAATATTAAAGTAAGAGTCTTTTCAAGAAAAGACATGAAGGATTCTTTTTAGGAAATAACCACAAAATCACGTGGTTAATCATCTTTTAATTAAAAATTCCTATCTAAATGCATTAAATACAATGCATAGAGAATATGAAAACATGCATATTATCCAAACATGCATGAAATAAATTCACACAATAGACACATGCCTATTTTAAATATGCATGCATTTCAAACATCTCCATATAAGGTTACCAAAGCCTTAATCTCAATATGTCCACCAAAACATATTTTCACCTTAAGAAGGAAAATCTCAACTTATTTCCCTTGAATTATTTTCTCATATATTTACCCATCTTGAAATGAGAATAAATTGTAAAATAAATGAGCTATATGTCACTAGTTCAACTCTAAGCAATTATGTCATAAATAGAATTTAGCCAAAATTGTTATCTTGGCGATTAAAGCTCTCTTCCCGATGGACTATTATCAAATAAAGGAATTAGCACCATCTATATTTAATCTTTTATTGACACCATGGAAACTACTACATGGTTTTTATAGAACTATCCCATGGATTTGTTGAATACTTAGAATCTTTACTAGTGTAATATCAATAGTTGATAAATCTTGTTTGTATCTCACATATTTTATTTACTAAGAGAACTAACATAAGTTCTCCATATACATAAAATTTCAAGAGTTATTTTGGTGAAATTCTCATCTTATCCTTGAACTCATTAAATATTTTCAAGGATTAAACTACTTAACTCTTCCCAAAATATCGTAATAGTGACTACCCACTATCTAAATAATAGTGTAAAATTTTTAAGTAGATTAATGTTGTAACTTATCTTCCAAAATTAAAACAAGATTAATCTCTTTTCATTGCACAAGAATCTAGTAAATGTTTCCAAAAGAACAATCTAGATTCTTATAGTTTTTCACATACCAGTGATTTTTTTTTGGAAAAATAATTCTGCATGAATAAAATCTGAAATTATTTTAAATAAAGAAATATACTTATCTTTTTATGCAAATCTTTTTATGCAAATCTTCCATTTGGACAACGCAACCAGGGTTCTCTTTCACATTTTTCCTTTCATATATTTCCACGAAGCCATCATCTTCTTGACAGCATTTCCATGATACTATAGTCTTCGTGATTGTTATTGTTGCAGCAGACTCCACGGTGGCCTTATAACCAATAACCACAACATTCAAGTTCAATTCCAGCTTGAAGGGTAGAACGAAGATGACAAAGAGGAGCGTAGCTCCTTCCTCTTTTGCGTATGGTGATCAAAGTTCAAATCACCGCCTCTGGCTTCACCTACAAGCTCCTGCAACTGAGCATTGTAGTGAGCTCGAACCCTATCATCTTTCCGAAAACTAAGCTCCATGGTCGAACTAGAATGGGACACCCCCAATCGAAAGGAAAACCTAAAACTCTCACAAATGTTCTCACCTGTAACAATTGACTGTGGTTTGAGCTTCGGTGTAAACGAAAAAGGCGTGGGAAACAAGTATGAAGGACATACAAGGTGAAGAGCGACGCAGAGTGCCTGAGAAGCTCATTGCAGAGCATGAGAAATTATCCCCCAAAACGCTGGACGCATCACCTATTTGTTCTCAACCGATTCAAGAATTTGGTTTTCAACAATTCTTGATTTAAAACAATTAAAGTCAAAAATGAATTTACCATCTTGATTTACGTAGATTGAATGGGTCGCATTTCATTTCAAACTTCATGGCTTATATACCGCATCCACTCATGGCAAAACTGGTTTGGTATTCAACCTTTGAGGTAAGTTCAAACAAGAAAAGCAATATATTATCGCATCACATTGAGCTAAATGAAGTAAATTCTTCACCGCTCCGTCTGCATCGTATCAATAAGAGAAGGGAATTTTGAATAGTTGAAGCAACAATTTGTTCCTCAAGCCATGGATACCCCTTATCTTTCTTTCGATTATGACATCTACTTTTCTTTATTTCTGATTGCGCAGAATATTTAAAAATATGAAGAATAAAAATCAAATTATTTGACAAATTTTGAGATATTTGATGGTTAACATAGAATCAAAAAATGGTCTCTCTCGATTCTAAAATATTCCTTGAATCTACCATTAAAATGCCAACCCAATTAAATTTCCAAAATATGTAATCCCATAAATTCAACAAATTACCCTATTTATTATTTTTAAAATGCATATAGATATATGAGATAAAAGGTTGGTGTAGGAGAACCAAAGTGAAAGTCAGAATATAATCTTTATCACAACCAAGCTTCCTTCTTGGCATAGAAGGTCAACGTATTGTTCTCCCCGGGGCCCGCAACATTTCTCTCAACCAATGTCTCAAAGATGCTTTTTAACTCAACAAATTTACAACAACCATTGAATCAACTCCCGCTCTTTATACTCACGTTTTTGTGCTCAACTTATAGAATCCAAGCGCTTTAACTACGAAATTATCAATAAAAGTGCATCAAAAAGTCGAATAACAAAAGGAGGGATTCATCGTAAAAAGAGAGAATGAAGCAAATGCTCTTAGGAATCACTCCGATCTAAATGCGTAATCACGCCTAAACTTCTAGAAGGGGTGTCCGTGATATGAGAGTCATAAGCAACTGGAGCCAATAATGCTACTTTGTTCACAATATCTATTAACGTTCCTTCACTTAATGCGCCACAGTGCCAAAGGTTGAGTTCCCGAATGGTTTTCAGCCAAACATTTTAGCAAATTATATGATAATTATCTTATCTCTCCATTAAAAACATACTATGACTTCCTCCAACTGGCAAACTATAAATATATTAAAAAATAGCCACCACCCGAGAGTGACCAATGTAATGGATCTTTTGTTTGTAACGTTGTGCACTAGGTACATCATGCCGGAAGGTCGAAGGCATTAATTCATCGAAGCTCCAATCCCGCATGCCCTGGTGAATTATCGACATTTCACATAGATCAGCTAATAGTGGTGGATTTACGTTAACTTTTTATAAATAATAATAAAATAATTTTTGTTATTTTTGTTCACTAAAAATATATATTTATTCGAATATACATGTTATACTCTACATCGCCCAGGAGTTAAAAAAAAAAAAAAAAAGCGAAAAAGACTTTTCAAATAATAAATTTTTTTTGGAAATTTCTATTAAAATTGAAACAATAAAGAAAAATAATTATTAATAAAATTGAAAAGATACAAAGAAAATTAATACAACTTCTATCCAAAAGTCACACCCACAAATCTAAAATAGTAACCTTTACACGCTTGTAATATTTATTTTTTTTATTATGTTTTTTTTACTTATTAAGAAACTAAGTAATAACACATACCTAAATCTAAAAGATATTATTTTATTAAACTTAAAATAAAATAAATACCACAATCCAAAAAAGCTATATTTAGTTAATAAGACAAAATTATATATATGTATGTATATGTATATATATTTTATTTTATCATTTAATTTCAGGTTATGAATTAATATTTAATTATTAAATGGTAATTTATATCTTTTTTAAAAAAAATATTTAAAATTTAGAAGTAAGATGTAAATTATTTTATGATTTAATTCTATGTCAATAATTAATATTTAAATATTAAATGATAAAAACTAGAATTTAAAATTAATATTTAATAAATTTAAATTTAAGATGTTTATTCGTACTCTTATTCCTATTTCGCAAAAGGAAGTAAGAAGCTCTTGGCCATGTGTTATTATGGTCGTTCTATTAAAAATTTTACTAATATTGCAACATAATTATTTAATTTACCAATTAAAGATGTTGACTTTGTATGGAATTTCCGAACATTCAATATTTTTTTCGTATACTAAAGGAATAGATTGTCTATCGCTCTAGTGTTAAGAGAACCAAACTAGTGTTGCGTCCTTAGTGTTGCACCCCTCCCCCCTTTTTTCTATGAAAAGAGGACCAAACTTACCATTTCACATATGTACCGATGCTTCAAACACTGCACCAGAAGCCGTTTTGGGACAAAGGGAAGATAGTTATCCTTATGCTATATATTTTATTAGGATAAATCTTTCCCCCGCTGAATTAAATTATATAGTTACCGAGAAAGAATTGTCAGCAGTTGTGCATGCTCTTGAGAAATTTAGACATTACATTACCGGTTATGAGACTTTTTTCCATACCGATCATTCTGCCATTAGGTTTTTAATGAATAAACCAATTATTAATGGTAGAATAACTAGATGGATGTTGCTTTTACAAGAATTTAATATTGTTATAATCGATAGGCCTGGAAGGGATAATCTAGCTGCTGACTTTTTGTCTCATTTGAATATTGGACAGGGAAGCATGACAACTCCAGTACCCGATGAATTCCCAGATGAAGCACTATTCATAATTTCCGCCATCACTCCTTGGTTCACTGATGTTCCAAATTATTTAGTGTTATGGAAATTACCTCAAAGCATGTCTACCCGGGAAAAACACAACATTGTGCAACACAGTGCAAATTACTCCTGGATCAAGGGAGACTTGTTTTACACAAGACCAAACCTGATCATGAGGCGATGTGTGCAGGAAGACGAAATGTACGATGTTTTGAGAGCCTCCCACAACGAGCCTTGTGGGGGGCATTTTTCTGACAAACGAACCGCATACAAGGTTCTTTGTATCGGGTATTATTGGCCCTCGCTCTTTAAAGATGCCAAGAAATTCATCTCCAGTTGTGATTCTTGCCAACAGATGGGGAGAGCAATTTCCTCTGATGAAATGCCCCTTCAACCTTAGATAGCTATTGAACCATTTGAGAAATGGGCGTTGGATTTCGTAGGGCCCATCTCCTCGATGTCGAAAAAGAAGAAATACATTTTGCTATGCACCGATTACATCACTAAGTGGGTGGAGGTGAAGGCCTTGTTTGCTGCCACGGAAAAGGCAGTAGTAGAGTTTCTGTTTGAAGACATCTTCACAATATTCGGGGTGCCATGCGAGATTTTCATGGACCAAGGTATGAAATTCACATCAAAATTGGTTGAGGCACTCACTGAGTAGTATCAGGTCAAACACCGTAAATCTACCCCTTACCACCCTTAAGCTAATGGACAAGTGGAATCCAAAAACAAGGTTTTGGAGTATATCCTCACGAAAACCATTCAGCTGCACCATAAGGACTGGGCAGACAAGTTATTGGAAGCATTATGGGCTTATAGGATTACCTGGAGAAACGTGACGGGATACACCCCTTATGAGCTAGTCTACGAGAAACAAGTACTTTTTCCCATCGAGTTCCAAGTGAAGACATTTTAGACAATCGCCCAATTGGGAATGAATCTAGCTAAAGCCCAAGAGTAGAGGTTGATGCAGCTGAATGAGCTCGATGAGATCCGACAGGACGCATATCACAGAACTTCACTGGTACAAGATCAAAGAGCTAGATGGCACGATAAGTTCATAAAAAATAAATTCTTCCATGCAGGCAACTGGGCCCTGTTGTATGACAGTAAGTTCAAACACTTCAAGGGTAAGTTTTCTATTCATTGGTTGGCACCCTATGAAGTGGTTGAAGTCTTTGATAACGAGTCAGTACGTGTTAGAACCATTGATGATGAGTAGACTTCCTTCATGGTGAATGACCATCGGCTAAAAGTTTATCATAAACCACTCTCACATGATTTGTTTTTTTAGGACATCCAGAAGGATCCGAGACTAGAGCGGGTTCATGGAAATGACTGGCCTCTTGCTGGATCAGTTGATTGATTTTTCTTATCTATTTATATATATTTATATAGATTAACCAAAGGATCGTGAATTTCCATATATACAAGTGGTTTTCCTCAAATTCATGTAGAATAAAGGAGGAATTATAGGAGTGGGTTTATCCCTTCCCATGCCTCTCTCACTTTCCCTCCCTTATCTCACTTCTAGTATTTCTCTTTACCCCATTCCCATTCCCACTATTTCCTCCCTCTTACTCTCTCTCACTCTATCCATCCCTCCTTTTTCCTCATACAAAATCTTCCCTTCCTCGTAACCCCGCCCTCTTTCTATCTCTTTCCTATCTCTCACTTACCCAACTCACTCTCCTCTTTCCTCTCACTCACTTAGTCACATTTCACTCTTTCACCCAACAAAGTTGCCAAATTAATGAAAACTATGACTTCAAAATGAAAAACTTAGCCCAAAAGCCTATATTTTTTCATATAAAAAAAAGGAAAAAACATCCTCAAATTGAAAAGTATTCATGCAACATCACTCTTGTTTTTACGGCTAAAATTAACATTTTTCAACCATGATATTAAAAACCAAATATTATATGAATACGAAAACCTCAAAATTCCAACATTTTTCAACCATGGCATCAAAAGCCAAATATCATAAGTACTAAAAACCTCACAATTCAAACAATTTCAAATATAATATTAAGAAATAAGTATTATGAATTAAAAACATCTTAAAAATTAACACCTAAATTAAAAATTAACATTAAGAACCATTTTTACTTTTCTAAATTAAAATTATAGTTCAACTTAAACAACTTCACTACCCTTCCAATGGGGTAAATCATCTTTAAAATAGATAAAATCATTAAGAAAAAACATTATTTTTCAAAAACAAAAAATGATATAGTATATATATTTTAAATTTTTAAATTAAAAAAATGATAATAATTTTTTAATTAAAAAAATAAATAAATTATATTAAAAAATAATAATAATAAATTTAAAAATTATATATATATATATAAAAAGAGAGAAAAGAGAAAAAAAAAAAACATCACTCAAAACAATCGTCAAACCCATCCCCTTTCATACAATTGTAGTCATAGCTTGTACCACAGCCAAGGATACAATGTAGAGGAGCCTACTCTGACTTTCTTCTACATGGCAACCTTTGAGTATCACACGAGCCCAACATCACACCCCATCTCTACTCTAATTTTCTTCCACATGGCAACCTTGAGTATCACACGAGCCCAACATCACACCCCATTTTCCATTATTTTTTTCTTTTGGTTTTTTTATTTTTCGAAATTTTATGAGAGAAATTTTTATTTATTTTATAATTTTTTATTAAATTTTAATTTTTTTATATATTTTATAATTGGTTATTAATTTATTTTTTAACTTTGTTTAATTATATTAATAAAAAATTTAAATTATGTATTTTATTTTATTTTTTGAGTTTTCTTTTAAATTTGGGAAGACTGCATTTTCATCATGTCTAATATATCACTCAATAGGAGAGGGAAATTGAGTTAGTGACTTTACATCAACGAGTGTTTTAACAAGGCAATGACATTACATCAATGAATGCTTTAACAAGGCACATAATCACCATCTATCCAAGACTATTAGAATTTTTTTGGATTTTTTTGGATTTTTTTATTTTTAATATTTGTTGAAGAGTTTTTTTCTTAAAAGAAAAAATAGTTTTCATATATGTGTGTGTGTGTGTTTGTGTATCTATGTGTGCGGGTATCCTAGGGGCAACTGAATTAGTGATTGAAGAGTAATGTGAGTATGTGGTAACTAAGAGTTTCAAGGTTCAAATATCCAGTCTCAACTTAGTTGCAACTTGGTTTAAAGAAAGGAAGGCAAGCCTTAGATCCCCTCAGGGAAGATGGCATTAGGATTCGTAACTAATGTTAAAAAAAAATGAACATTGCTAAGATAAGAACTAATTCACATGAACTTCATAGTGAAACTTGGAATTGTTCAATTCCCAAAATTCTTTTCTTTCAAATTCTCCATCTTATATTCACATTTATCCTTATTTTCAAAATATTTGTCACACTACCAAAAATTTTAACTTTTTAAGTTAACAAATTTATGGCCATTCTCACTTCTTTCTAGTGAACAAATAAAATTTTAATGTCTAAAATACCATATAAATTTTAGTTGACATTAATCATTATTAGATTTAGTGAACACCAATCATCATCCTATATGTATAATTATTTGAAAATATTTTTGTTTTTCTAAATATAAATTATTAAAAAAATAATCAATCAATAATAATATATATTTTATAAATATTATAATATTACTTATAAATTTAAAACCAATAGCAATTTTATATGTTTATTTTTAAAGATTTCATACATTAATACTATTTCAAAAAAATTCTAAGAGTTATGTTTTTACTCAATATTCACTATAATGTTCATGATTCATTTCTTTGTTGTATCTAAACTCATAATTTGGAAAAAAAAAATTAATGATATTAGTAGCTTCCCAAACAAATCCCGTTCCATTCAATGTTCACTATCCATGTCTCTCATAAGGTAGGTTTAAATATTTATTAATATAAAAATAAAAATAATATATTATATTATAAATTTAATAATTATATTTATTTATATTATAATTACTAATTAAATTAGTTTAAATATTTATTAATATAAAAATAAAAATAATATAATATATTATAAATTTAATATTTATATTTATTTATATTATAATTAAATTAGTTTAGATAATTTTAGATTTACTAGTGTTTAGAGGAATTAAATATTTTAGAGTAAAGTGAAAATAAATTTGAGCTTTCTTTGAATTTGATAAATCCAAAATTAAAATGAATCTAAATTAATAATAAAAGATATGTTTATATTTTTAAAATATAACTTTTTTTTTCTTGAAATACTATAACTCCATAAAAAAATTAATTAATCTTATTATAGTTACCAGGAAAAAACCAACCATTTTGTAAAACTAAATGAAATAAATTATTTTAAAAATTTAAACATCAAAACATACTCAAAATAAATAAATAAATAAATATATTCTTATTCATCCATTCAATTTAGAAAAGTAAATAGCTACTTAAAAACAAATAGTCTATGCTATTTTATGATATTTGAAATAGTTAAATTTTCTCAGAAGTTACTTCCATCCTCACTGCTCCCATGATATTTAAATACAAGAATTAGTAGCCTCTAACCAACTAATCAACACTTCATCAGTGTTTATATTAACTAACCTGTTTAAAACTAGTTTATCTTACATTCACTTTATTTTAAAATAGGTTTAAAACAAATAAAATTTTACCATTCTGATGTGATGTAAAAGTTCTTTTGAAGGCAGGTTTTACTATCGAATCGATGGTCTTAGTGGGTTCGTCGTCGTCTTAGGAGTAAAATGATGGTCTACAAATTTATTTAAAAATGAATTGCAGCTTTACTCATAAACCAACTCCATTTTACAAAGATTGGAATAACATTTCCTATTATATAAAAAAAATTGTTAATGTAAAATACTTATTGTAAGTAAAATATCATCTTCAGAGACCCCACGGACAAAGACCAGGATTAAATTAAACAATGTGTACACAGATCAATCCCTAAATTCTGTGTTATATCTGTATACTGTGTCTAATGAATACAATATTCTGTGCTATATTGTGTGTAAAAAATACAATATGAAATCTACTTCATCACTGTATCTTCGTTTGAAAGTAAATTTTCAGAGAAGGTGATGCCCAACGTTTTGCTTATCCTCAAAGAAGGCCATGACTTCATTGTAGAGCTGTTGCTTGCAGTTATTACCAACGATGAAATCCAAATGAGCAAAATTTGGCTTGAACAGACATTTGTATCCTGGACTCAATTCATTCTTCAACCTCTGCACATCCACTAGATCTGCCAATGGGTCTGCACCTCCATAAGCAAGGAACAAGTTTTGGGTGGGCACTCTGGACAGATCATATGCCGGAGGATAGATAGAATTATACCTCCTATTGTTCTCTGCAGCCCCATAATCATATTTCTGAAACTTGTCTGCTCTATATACTGCATCCAGCCATGGAAAAACTGGTTTAATGGTAGTCAACCTTGAGGTAAGTTCAAACAAGAAAGCAATATATTATCAGTACTCACATTGAGCTAAATGAAGTAAATTCTTCACAGAGGTCCACTGCGTCTCGTACTGGTCGTAGAAGGGAAATTTTGAATAGTTGAAGCAACAATTTGTTCCTGTCATTGATACCCCTTATCTTTATTTCGATTATGACATCTACTTTTTCTTTATTTCGATTGCAGAATATTTAAAAATATGAAGAATAAAAATCAAATTATTTGACAAATTTTGAGATATTTGATGGTTAACATAGAATCAAAAAATGGTCTCTCTCTGATTCTAAAATATTCCTTGAATCTACCATTAAAATGCCAACCCAATTAAATTTCACTTAAATTTCCAAAATATGCAATCCCATAAATTCAACAAATTTCCCTATTTATTATTTAAAAAAAATGCATATAGATATATGAGATAAAAGGTTGGTGTAGGAGAACCAGTGAAAGCTGTAATATAATCTTTATCACAGTCCAAGTTTCCTTCTTGGCATATAAGGTCAACGTATTGTTCTCCCTGGGGCCTGCAACATTTCTCTCAATCAAATGTCTCAGTGTGCTTTTTAACTGAACAAATTTACAACAACCATTGAACTGAACTCCTGCCTTTTTTTATACTCACGTTTTTGTGCTGAACTTATAGAATCCAAGCAGTTTAACTAGCTGAAATTATCAATAAAAAGTGCATCAAAAGTCAGAATAACAAAAAGGAGGGATTGATCAGAAAAAACAGAGAGAATGAAGCAAATGCTCTTAGGAATCACCTGATCTAAATGCAGAATTGCTGCCCCAGCTAGAAGGGGTGTCCAGATATGAGAGTCATAAGCAACTGGAGCCAATAATGCTACTTTGTTCACAATATCTATTAACTTTCCTTCACTTAATGCTGCCAGTGCAGATTGAGTTCCCTGAATGGTTTTCAGGCCAAACATTTTAGCAAATTTTATGATAATTATCTTATCTCTCCATTAAAAACATACCTCATGACTTCCTCCAACTGGCAAACTATAAATATGTTAAAAAATAGCCAGCCACCTGAGAGTGACCAATGTAATGGATCTTTTTGTTTGTAACGTTGTGCACTAGGTACATCATGCTGGGAAGGTCGAAGGCTGCCAATTCATCGAATCTCCAATCCCAGTATGCCTGAGTGAATTATCGTACATTTCACATAGATCAGTTGAATAGTGGTGGATTTACGTTAACTTTTTATGGTGTAATAAAAAGTAAAATTATTAATAAATTAATGTTTATAAATAATAATAAAATAATCTATGTTATTTTTGAAATATTTTTGTTCACTAAAAAAATATATTTATTCGGAGTTCATAAAAAAAAAAAAAGCGAAAAAGATTTTTTAAATAATAAATTTTTTTTGGAAATTTCTAATAAAATTGAAACAATAAAGAAAAATAATTATTAATAAAATTGAAAAGATACAAAGAAAATTAATACAACTTCTATCCAAAAGTCACACCCACAAATCTAAAATAGTAACCTTTACACGCTTGTAATATTTATTTTTTTTATTATGTTTTTTTTACTTATTAAGAAACTAAGTAATAACACATACCTAAATCTAAAAGATATTATTTTATTAAACTTAAAAATAAAATAAATACCACAATCCAAAAAAGCTATATTTTATTAATACTACAAAATTATTTTATTCTTAAATTGAAAAAAAATTGAGTATAAAAGTTAAATTAAATTAATTGATAATTATAATTATAATTTATACGAGTTAAAAAAAATTATATATATATTTATATATATATATATGTATATGTATATATATTTTATTTTATCATTTAATCTTGTGTTATGAATTAATATTTAATTATTAAATGGTAATTTATATCTTTTAAAAAAATATTTAAAATTTAGAAGTAATATGTAAATTATTTTATGATTTAATTCTATGTCATAAATTAATATTTAAATATTAAATGATAAAAATAGAATTTAATATTAATATTTAATAAATTTAAATTTAAGATGTTC
>JAXQQM020070636.1:0-110138 GCA_034641835.2 Pinus albicaulis | reverse complement strand
TTAATTATTTTTAAAATATTTTTTGGGCTAACTTTATTAAACAATAAAAAATGGGTTTTATATAAAAATTCGCCCTAATAAAATTTAAAATCCCTTAAAATTCGCCTTTGGGCTAAAATTCGCCCCTAAAATTATCCCTGGTTTGGTCACCTGGAAAGGTGGGGTAGCTCTTGGAGGTTTTGTTGGTTGTTTAGATGATCAATTTTGTTGTGTTTATTCAGTGACACTTCCTTAAGGTGACCTAGGAGGTTGAATCAGATCATTGTAGCCTATCATCACATTTTTACCCTAGCAGACCAGTTAACTTGGGTAAATGTGGGAGGAGGGTGTTACAATACAAAAATTGTATAAATGATGAAATAACACAAGTACATATCAATATTTTTTGTCATGGCCCTGATTATCTTCCCTGCTTGTAATGATAACATTGTTGTTCTTAAAAATACTTTTTGATATAGGGTCATGTCTTAATACGAACTAGAAATCCCTATCCAACACATCTAGGCAAAAAAACACATGGTTGTAGTGTTTGGGAAAAACATAAGGCTCCCTAGCTTCATGCCACATCTTTCTAGATTTTATAGATATTAGCCCACTATCATGATCTTCCTTTACATTATTCCTGTTCAAAGGCGTTCCACCACTTGAACCTAAAAATAACACATTTGAACGAAGAAAATTCCACGTGAATGATCTCTTACATCTTTCTGGCATAACCTAGCGTCCCCTGTGTTACGTTTTGATCATGGTGGTTAGCACAACTAGATTGGTTGAACTCAACTTCCACTACACAGTATTTTGTAATGTATTTGTCATCAACATCCTATGAAAATGATGTCCATATGCCCACATAGATGGGAACAAACATACCTATAAAAAAGAGAGAAAAAAATCAGTGTCATGTGTCTAATAACCCGAACATAATTACAATATAAAATATAGATGTTACAATTCAAAGGTGCAATATGAAGTAAAATTTACAAACATATATTATCACCAAGTTGTTGCACCCAATCCCTATGTTTAGCATGTCCTCTTCATCACACGGTTAACGACCAAACGCACTGTATTTCTCTCTAACTTGATAAGAAACCCCACTATTAGGGCATGTCATTGGAATATAGTATTTTAAAAGATTAGGATAAGGCACACTTCTACCATTCAATCATTTTAATTCTTTCCTATCACTGTCCCATTTCCTCCTCTTTTGTTCGTATAATGCGACTCAGGACTGTGTTGCTTCCATATTATAAATAATGAATTTGTTGATGGATTCAATTAAATCAAACCAACATATATAGTACGCATGAGATAAAATTATGCATTAATATGAAGTTTAGTGTGAATAATTACTGTGTAGAAATTTGACCAATGATAAGTCATGTACTATGTATCATGCACCTTTTTTAATTCATTTGGAGAATCCACCCTTCTCTTTTGTCTTCATTCCTTTCGTTGCCCTAAATCACCGCATCTGGTTTGTTTTTGGATATGCTTAATGTATTAATTGGTATAATAGAAATACTCATGCGATATGTACCCCTCTTCCATAGACCCATCGGGTTTTTCCATTCGTCGAACAAAACTTTTCAATTTATTCATGTACCTCTCTAAGAAGAACATCCAACGACAGGAAACCACCCCAACTAATTCAACCTCATCTATTAGGTGTTGATATTTTGGGGTAGCATCAAATGTTCTCCAGCTCCGAAATTTTGTGGAGGAGCTAGAGTACATGAGATCTCTAAGACCCAAATAATCATTTGGAGAAATTCCATATGGTTTGATAGTTATTCAAATAATTAATATTTTTAATTAAGGACCCTAAGTCTAACTTAGGAAAATTAAAAAATTAAAGTGAATTAAATTAAACATGTGATGAGAATGTTCTAAGTGACATGGACCAAGCAGCTTCTAATCTTAGCCTTTGATTAGAGATTAGATCACGACCATTGGTTTTCCAATGAGAAAAGTATAAGAGAAGGGCTTGGGGTCAATTGAAGAACACACACATTGGCAGAGCACTAAAGTTAAGTCGAAATTCTAGGGCATGGTTTGTTAAGAATTTCGAAGTGAGTTTGTAGTGCGGTGAGGGGAAAAGATTGGCGAGGTATGATCTAATCCAAGGCCAAGAATGCAACAGCGACAGAGAGGCAACATACCAAGCAACACAAAGATCAACCAGAGCTATGCATTTCAACCAGAGCAACGCAGAAGGCGGCGCAGAGGCATTAGGAACCCTTCAAGGGTGACGCAGGCCCAGTCAGGGTAGTGCAGGGGCAGCGTAAGCCTACAGAGGGTGACACAAGCCCTTCCAGGGTAGTGCAAAGGCTAATGTAGGCCAAAAAGGCTAACGCAAAGGGCTAAGGGACAACGTTGGGGTTTTTAGTGGCCCAAAAAGGGCTCAAGTTCTATAAATACCATTTAACGGTGTGAATCAACCATATTTTCTGTCTCCGAGTGAAATAGGTATTACTACTGTGTATTTTATCTATAGGGCCAACCATGTTCAGTGCCCAGATATTTTTGTATTCATATTCTACATAATAATATAACACTCTAGAGCTAGTTGCACTGATTTTCCTCCATTGGGTTTTTCCAGTGACATTTTTCCGAAAAATCTGTGTGTCACTTTGTCATGTGTGTGTAATATTCAATAAATGATCTGTAAATGTGTAGGTTGCAGTTGTGTTTACTTTATTGATTTACTAAATAATTCAGAAAATTAACTTGTAATTTAATTCAAGTAGGAAAAGTAAATCAATACACTGAAGTAGGATTTCTATGTTTAGAAATTTTCACATGGTATCACAGGATTGCAAATCAAGATGAAACTCTAGCAAAATGGCTGAGGAATTTTTTGCTGTAGAGAAGTCAATTGAAGCAGATGAGTTCCAGAGAGGGCAGTGCAGCACCAAGAGGACACAGTCCTAGCAGAGGCCACGCAGGGGCTGACGTAGTCCCAAATGAGTGATGTGGAGCCTTCCAGAGTGACGCAGGAGCGTGCGCTGCGCACAGGCTACACTGAGCCAATCAACTCACTCAGAGGCTAGCTAGAGGGACGCAGTCTAGTCTTGAGGTTTATATGCAAATTTTCCAAAGTCTGGAAGTAGAGCTTCAAATATTCAGAGGTTGCTAGTGTGGGGGAGATTCTATCGGTGCAGAATCGCGCCTAGGTAATTTGAAAAACAGCGGGAGGAGAATAGCCGCTCATGATATTTTTTCCAATGTAATATAAGGATAGATCAGTAGAGTGATAGAAGAGGGATGATTCAGGGGATTTGGCAGATTTCTGAGGAGGGAAATCAATTGTCAGAGGGAGCAGTTGCTAAAGAGGGTGCCTTTTTCATCAAGGACCCTAGATCCAGGATTCTGTTGAGAGTAGAAACAGCAGCAAGGAGAGGATCTTATGTTTCGACAGATCATTCTAAGTTGCATGGTGCCGTACAAACTATGTGATAAGGATAGTTGGATGACTTTTCCAACTTTGCTATTTGGAAGGCCATAATCCTAACGGTCCTGGAGGCATATGCACTATGGGAACATGTAGAGAACGTCTTGGCTACACCAACCGATGATGGTCTTCTCGCAAAGCATAATGAGGCGGAGGCACATGCTAAGTGATGCATCATGGATAGGGTCAAAGATCATGTGATCTCACACATTGCCAAGAATAATATGGATAATTCTATTTGAACATCTTTGACCACAATGTATCAACGGAAATCCATCCATATGAAGATGCTTCTGGAGAACCAGATGAGGTTTTTGTGATGAATAAGGGAGATGAAATAAATCCTTTTCTCTTCAGGTTGCAGTTGATCCGAGATCAAATGATTTCCATGGAGGTTAAAGTGGAGGATGATTTCTTGGTGAGGACTAATCTAAATGAAGTCACAGATGAATGGGAAACATTTTTCCAAAGCATATTGGGCAGATAGGACCTTCCTTCCAAGTTGGGATGACTTGTGGGATATCCTCTGACAAGAGGAAATCCACGGGATGACCAAGAGACAATCCAACACCGTGTTGGGCTAGAATTGTAAGCTATAGATAAATTACGCTTCCCTAGACAGGTGATAGTCTAGAACAACAGGTGAAAGACTATACTAGCATTTCTCCTAACTCAAAACAGATATACAGAGAGGATTGGAGGCTTACTTGTTCAGTTGCTTCCAAATGGCTCCTTCGTCGTCGCTGTTTCCACCAAGCATGCAGAGCCGAATGCCTACAAGAAAGAACACTGAAACAACAGAAGATGCAATAATATAGATATCTATTCAAGCTAGTTAGCTAAATCAGTAAAGCATAAACTACATTCATCAACCATGATCTTACAATATGGAAAATAAAATTTAATATAAATGCATGTAGGGAAAAATAAGAAGTACTCTTTATTAATGATAGAAGGAGAGGTTACAACCTAGTGACTGATTCGAAGTGACCTTCCACCAAAGTTCCCAAGCCTCATCACAGCATAAATCTCTCCAGTAGCAACTTCACAAATCTAGCTCTCAATCGAAAATCCTCCAGCATTTCTCTACTCAAATTCTTCCCTTCAAGCACTAAGATCTGTGCTCAATTTATAGATGAACTGTAGGTTGTTTTGCAATCAATAACTTTCCAAAAATGGGCAAGACATGTTTCCATTCATGTAGATGTCAAATGGACACTTGGATCCGAAGCTTGACACATGTGAACTCTTCTAGAAGGCACTGGCCAAGTGGAGATTCTGAAACAATGAGAATTTCGCTCCCAATGTGACCAATGCACCTGTGAATGTAGGGAAGTGCTTTACAGAGCAGCCTTGCATGGGGCTACCTACATATGCAACGCACTTAGGCCCCTTAGAGCCTATGTTGGTGAGCTCTCATATGCTATATAATAAGCTTCAAACCATGGAAACCCTTGCTTGATGAAAGTCTTGCTTCTTGTCTTAGGGAATGTAGCAACTGAAATGATAGGGAATGATAGAACCTTGATCATTGGTCCTGGATATGATGCCCAGTTAACCAGGTCATTGGGAATGGTGCCCAAATTGACCTATAACACACCGGATTCATAAAAGTGAAGAAGGGGGAAGAGGAAGATGCAACCTTTGCATCCAAGAAGAAGCAAGGGAAGAATAAGAGGGATCTATCCAAGTTCTATTGCTTCAGGTGTGGTGATCTTGGAAACTTCACCACCAGTTTTCCTCTAAGGAAGAAGGAAAGGGAAGCTGATTCGAAGGTTGCGACAGCTAAAGAATATGATGGCTCTAATGATGATATGGCCATGAGTGCTCATGTGCCTCGAGAGAAGAGGTGGGGCGATATTTATGTATTGAGCAGCTACAGATGAAAGGTAGGATCCTTGAGTAGCCCAACCCTTGGATCACATACGTGCTACAGGAGCCTTAAGATAGTAGTGGGGATGACTAGAGCATTGGGTGTAGAGGATCATAGTGAAGCAGAGGTAAGAGTTAGGATGATATAGAGGGATTAGCACAGTGCAGAGGTAGCAACAGGTAGAAGCAATAACACATAGGGGCTGATAGGATTTCAACAACATAAATAATTCAATGCTTATGCAGTGCAAAGTTGTAGCAATGCAGTGGCTTCAGGAGAACAGAACATAGAAGCAGCTAAGGGAGATTCAGTGATAAGATACAGCCTGACTGACTTGTATGTCAATGATGGGGCAGGGGTCCTTCAATTACTTACATCTCAGCAAATAAGCTGCAGTGCAACAGTTAGCAGTGGCAATGCTATGAGAAGCATGATGCAGCAATTTGAGAGGTAGTTGCAGTACAAATGTGGTAATGATTGTGGTAGAGTCATGGGCAGCAGTATAGAGATCATCAACAACACGTTGATGGAGGGCAGCAGGGCAAGCATCAATGCGGGGACTGATTCCAGAGATTAGGGCAGTGCTTCAATGTGGAAGTATTGCTAGAGCACACTCCTCACTAAGAGGGAGTGTTGAGATTTTTGGGTAGCATCGAATGTGCTCTAGCTTTGAGATTTTGTGGAGGAGCTGGAGTACATGAGATATCCAAGACCCATAAAGCATTTCGAGAAATTCCATTTGCTTTGATAGTTATTCAAATAATTAATCTTTTTAATTAAGGACCCTAAGTCTAACTTAGGAAAATTAAAAGATTAAAGTGAAATAAATTAAACATGTGATGAGAATGTTGTAAGTGACATGGATTAAGCAGCTTCTAATCTTAGCCATTGATTAGAGATTAGATCATGGCTGTTGGTTTGCCAACGTGAAAAGTATAAGAGGAGGGCTTGGGGTCAGCTAGAGAACACACACATTGGCAGAGCACTAAATCTAAGTTGAAATTCTAGGTCTTGGTTTGCAAAGAATTTCAAAGTGAGTTTGTAGTGCGGTGAGGGGCAGAGATTGGCGAGGGATGATCTGATCTAAGGCCAAGAATACAACAACGACGAATAGCCATTTGTTTTTTCTGATATTTAACATGTGCAACAACAATATAATGCATCAAATTAACATCAACACATAACATCAAATTTAATCTAGGATTTCACCCAAATATCGTGGGCTACGTCTCCTTGAGCTCTTGTCATCTTAACTTGGCTCTTTGGGATTATCGCAATTTTTTTTACAAGTTACAAACTCAACTCCAATGGTTAACTGAACTGAACCAATCGGTTTAGAATACCATTTATATCGTTTTCATGGTTGTCATCACTCTGAAAACAGAACTAGGCTCCCTTAGACTTGGTTCCTTCTGTCGGTGCACTTGAGATACCTTGAGCTTCTCTATGGAACTAACTCCCTCATAATTATTTTTATGTCCCTGAAACCTCACCTAATTTCTCCAACACATATCAGACCTCCTAAATGGACTGATCATTTTCTCCAAAAGAGCATCGCATCCCCAATCTAGGCCTCCCTCCACAGTTGGCCCAGGGTTGCCCAAAACCTTCTTTGTGGATATTCGACCTTTAGAAGTCTTAAAATGGCTTGAAAATACCTTCAATGGATTCAAAATGCCAAAAATATTCATAATATACTATTGGTTCGTTGAGATTGGCCTCCGGCTGCTCCGGTTTCGCCTCCAACACCTGGTGGGACCCCCTAGCTCTAGGGTCAAAGAAAACTTCTATATGGGTTATAGACCTCTAGAATTCCTCAAAATATTCTTCAAAATCCTCCAATGGATCCATAAGTATCAAAAATATCATAAATTACTATTGGTTTGTTGAATAAGGCCTCTAGCTGCCCTGGCTAGGCCTCGAACTACTGTTGGAACTTGTTGGCCCTGGTGGCCCCTAGAACTTCACTAAAGCATATAGGCCTTCAAAAGTCCTCTATAGGCTCTAAAAACCACACCATTAGTTCCAAAACATTTGAAACATCCAAAATTGACTATTGGATTGTTGAAAAAGGCCTCTAGCTGCCCTGGCTAAGCCTCAAACTGTTGTTGGCCCATGGTGGCCCTAGTGGCCCCTTGAACTTATCTAAAGCAAAAACCTGCTCAAAATTCCTTTGATGTCTTTGAAACCCTTACCAATGAGTCTATAATGTCTAAGGTAGTCTAATTTGACTATTGGCACTCCAAAATTGGTCGAATCTAGCTCAAGATAGAGCCTGAACTCATTTTGCCCAATGACCCCTAAAAATCCTCCACCAAACTTGGAGGAATTGGACTTAACTCTAGTTAAAAGTGGCATCTCTGCCATTTTTGGGGCACCCACCAGAAATACCGCCATCAAAAACCGCAATATTAAATTTTGCTGGTTGTTTTGGGCACATGCATCCGGAATCCACAGTTTCCTAACCATAACCGTCAGTGTTTACAACTGTTGGCAGAATTTTCGGCATTTATAATTATGCATGTGAACACGTTTAACAACTGGTAGGTGTGTAACCGTTTTGCACTGGTGGTTCCGGGGCTTAAGCCCTTGGTCTTGGGGCTGCAGTCGTATGGGAGGGGTTTGCCCCTCCAAAACCCCAAATATGAAACCAATGCATGTTAATTAAAATGCGAAGACCATATGGTTAAGAACCAAAGGTAGGGTGAGTGGTTAAGGCGTAGGTGTGTTTTCTTGGCGATCACGCGTTCGGCTCCGGTGGAGCCCAAACCATATTTTGCTACACAGTCTCGGGGACACATGGTGGCCTCAGGGCTAGCCACATGTCACCCATTCATTGGCTGAACCAAAATTGTGCAGCCCAACTAAAGATACCAATGCGCCACTTGTCAAGATTTGATTGGTTCGAAAGGAATATTTTGGGGAATATTCCCTGGAATATTTTATTTTTGAATTTCCCAAAATCTAGTCAAACTTGGTCAAAGTCCAAAATTTGCAATGTACTGGACTTTTCAAACTCCAATAACTTCTTCATACGGTGTCGATTTTTTTAACCGTTCACGGCGCCGGAATCAGGAAGACGAGATATATCGGATCGCTTAGGTTCGGCACACTTCCAAACACTTTTAATTTTGAGCTATCACTTAGGTGCATGAACCAAATCTGATCACACCTCCCCATTGGGAAAATTTTGGACCCCAAAAGACTGATATACTGATCTGTAAAGTAGATGAGAGTACATCACCCTCTTCTTTTCAGCCTCCATACACCTTCCTTTCATGGCTTAGTGCCTTTGAACCACATCTCGAAGGTAGTCAACACTTCCCTTCTTAAATGTGCTTGTCCTCCTGTCAAGAACTGTCTTCCTTGCACTCACTCCGAAATTTCTAGTGAGAAATTTATAGAAGGTAGTTGAACATCACTTCCTCGATCATCGATCCAAGGTGGCTCTAACAAACGTGAGATTACAACATAAAACATGCATACATAACTGAAATTTTCATATGTACAAATGAATGTATGTCTTACTGTGTCAAGAATTCAAACCACTTCTTACCAAGCCACTTTCATTGCGACTTTTTTTGCTGAAAATATTCTTCATGTGAAACATTTGTTCTCACATCAATGATGGAATCCTTGGTTCCACTTTTGCTAGTCTTTTTGTCCTCTTGCCTCAAATGCTTGGGACGATTAGTTGGATGTAATGTCCAACATTGGGAAACAACATGTCCCCTCTTCTGGAAATGTGTGCAAGTCTTTTGCACCTTCTTTGCAAGTTGCCTTTTCTTCATCTTCTTCCTGTATGCCTTCATCCTCTTCCAACATTTCTAAAAAAATGGTTACACAAACCACAATATGCACAACAACTCTTTCTTCCATTCATGCATGAAGAATTTTCATGCCTTGCAAAAACATAATCAACTTGACTATGGGAAGAATTATACCTCAAATGCTGCTTTGCATGTCCATATTTTTTACCTTCATGAGGAGATGAACTAGTAGAGGTTCCAGCTTTCCTTTGAAGACAATCATCAGTGTTTATGTCTTGATAGTTGTCCGAACTCTCATGCTCGCCATAATATGCATGTCTACAAAGACCTTGCTGCAGCATAGGCTTTAAACAATGGCAATCAACTTGAAAACAAACTTGACATGTTTGTGGTTTAGAACTTGCGATAAAAGTTCTTTTTGAAGTTGCCTCATATTCCTTCATGGATTTGGAGCTTTCACCATTAGATTGAACATAACCAAGACCAAAATTCTTAGGTCTCTCCTCAACCAAAATAGGATTAATCATGCCTTGTGCATGTTTTCCTAAACCCTTGCCTTCATATCCCATTTTAAACATCAACTTGGACCCTATACCTCTAGTGTGCTTTTCAAATGAACCAACACATCTTTCTGAAGAGGAAACTGAAGACAAATTGAGTGAATTACCTCTGCTTCATGCATGTTCTTGGTTAAGGCATCTTGGGCTTGATGAAGCTACATCTCCATCTCATGAAATATTTGAAGAATTTATTCCTTCTCTTTCTTCATAGAAACCAATTGCTCATGAATTCTAGTGCTTTCTCTTCTATCTTCAAACATAATTTGCACCATGTCCTTCAATATGTAGAAGTCTCGCTTCATGTATTCATCGAAGAATCTTGTGATGAAGGATGATTTTTAAACCTCACTTGATGAATTTTTCATCATGAAAATGAACTAAATAACTTCAACAAAATTCACAAATATTTCAAAAACAATTGACAAAGCTTCAAAACAAAATGGCTCTAAAGTCAAGCTCTTCTTCAAGCAGCCTTTTGCAAACAAACCCTTCTTGTGCTTCAAGGGTTGCCTTCAAGTCCTTTGGGTAAGGAAGATGCCTTCATCCCTTATTCATTCTTTTCCTCTTCTGGACTTAGCTATCAGTAGCTTTCCCTTCACCTCTAGCAAACTCAAGCAATAGTCAATTTACAAACAGTCAAATCCTTTGCACTGTTTAAACACCTTTAAATTCAGTAAGAAAAATTGTGCTCTGTCAATCAAGAAACTATGCTTTGATTCCAACCTTATCTGAAAATGGGTTTGATAACTTGTTATGCTTTTCAAGAACCTCCCACTTAGTTAAACAAATAAAAGATCTAGCTTATACTTGACTTTTGCAAAATTTTATACTAGAAACAGGTGTATGTTTTTAATTGTTTAAGTGCTTTAAGTCCATTTGTTTTTGTTGATATTTAACATGTGTGACAACAATATAATTCATCAAATAAACATCAACACATAACAACAATTTTAATCTAGGAGTTCACCCGAATATTGTGGGCTATGTCTCCTTGAGATGTTGTCATCTTGACTTGGCTCTTTGGGATTATGGAAAAATTTATTTTACAAGTTACAAACTCAAATCCAATGGTTAACTGAACTGAACCAATGGGTTTATAATACCATTTATATCCCTGTCATGGCTGTCATGACTTTGAAAACGAAACTAGGCTCCCTTAGACTTGATTCCTTCTATTGGTGCACTTGAGATACCCTGAGCTTCTCTATGGAAATAACTACCTCAGAATTATTTTTCTGTCCCTGAAACCTCACCTACTATATCCATCACATATTATACCTCCAAAATGCACTAATCATTTTCTCCAAAAGAGCATTGCATCCCCAATCTAGGCCTCCCTCAACAGTTGGCCCAGGGCTGCCCAAAACTTCCCTGTGGCTATTCAACCTTCAGAAGTATTCAAATGGCTCTACAAATCCCTTCAATGAATTTAGAATGCCAAAAATAGTCAAAATAGACTATTGGTTCGCTGAGATTGGCCTTTGGCTGCTCTGGTTTTGCCTCCAACACCTGGTGGCACCCCCTGGCTCTAGGGTCAAAGAAAAATTCTCTGTGGGTTCTCGACCTCTAGAAGTCCTGAAAAGCTTCTGAAAACTCCTCCAATGGATCCAAAAGTATCAAAATAGTCAGAAATGACTATTGATTTGCTGAATAAGACCTCTAGCTGCCCTGGCTAGGCCTCGAACTGTTGTTGGCACTTGTTGGCCCTAGTGGCCCCTGGAACTTCACTGAAGAATATCAGCCTTAAAAATTCCTCTACATGCTCTGAAAACCACACCATTAGTTCCAAAACATCTGAAACATCCAAAATTGACTATTGGATTGTTGAAAAAGGCCTCTAGCTGCCCTGGCTAAGCCTCAAACTGTTGTTGGCCCATGGTGGCCCTAGTGTCCCCTTGAACTTCTCTAAAGCAAAAACCTGCTCAAAATTCGTCTGATAGCTTTAAAAATCTCACCAATGAGTCTAGAATGTCTGATATAGTCCAAAACCCCAAATATGAAACCAATGCACGTTAATTAAAACGCAAAGACCATATGGTTAAGAACCAAGTAGGGCAAGTGATTAAGGCACATGTGTGTTTGCTCAGCGGTCACGTGTTCGACTCTGGTAGAGTCCAAACCATATTTTCTAAATAGCCTTGGGGACAGGTGGCGGCCTCAGGGCTGGCCACGTGTCACCCATTCAGTGGCTGAACCAAAATCATACAACCCAACTGCAAATACCAATGCGCCACTTGTCAAGATTTGATTGGTTCAAAAAGAATATTCTGGGGAATATTCCAAGAATAATCCCTAGAATATTCTCTTTTTTAATTTCCCAAAATCCAGTCAAACTTGGTCAAAGTCCAAAAATTGCAGTTTACTGCACTTTTCAAACTACGATAACTTCTTCATACGTTGTCGGTTTTTCGAACCGTTCATGGCACCAGAATCAGGAAGACAAGATCTATCTGGTTGCTCAGGTTCAACACACTAACACTTTGAATTTTGAGTTATCACTTAGGTCCATGATCCAAATCAGATCACCATTTGAATCGAACGTTTTTGTAAACTCCTTCTCCTTCTCTCTCTCATATGCTCTAAGCCATTCAACTAGTGTCATTATTACAAGCCTTTGGGATCTCTTTTATTTACCATTGAAAGCGAATGTTGCTCTTCCGTAAGGGTGTTATTCTGGGAGGAATACCCTCGAGAATTCATACACTTGATTTCGTAGGTTTTCAAACCACCTACTCTTCAAATAATGCCCACAACATTTACATACATGATACCCTTTTGTTACAAGACCTGCGAAATTATTGTATACATGGCTTGTTAGCGACCATGAAGATCAAAACAGTTGCAGTGAATTGAATTAATATGAAAAACAATATTGTTACATATATAAACAAATAAATAAACATTTAATTTACCAGAGCAAGCTCCTTAGCCTGGATAATAATGCATGTGTAAGCACATATGCCATGCAACGTAAAACTCCTCCTTGTTGTGATGGGTCTTGATACGTCATATATATGTATCCCTTCCCATAATTCCTTCAATTCATCTACTAATGGTTGTAAGTAGACATCCATATTCTTCGCTTGTCTTCTACTAGGGACTATGAGAGCCAACATGATATGTTCATTCTTCACGGACAACCATAGGAGGGGGGGGGCTATTTTTATTGATCACTACTACAAGCCAAACATAATATTCATATACTTCATACTTTATCCTTGAATTTTTTGGGCCATGTATCCAATATATGCTTCATGCTATTGAATATTTTGGTATTCGCATAACTCTAGACTCACTTCTGTGTACGGCATGTCATCCTTACAACATAGTTAATTCTTTGCAATGAAAAAGCCTTTGAATATTTGGGATTATAAACACGTGACTCAATATCTTATAAGGAGGACCATGTGATTTACCTTTTTTTTTTTTAATTGAAAGTACCTATCATGCCTACATTTCGGACATATCTCTTTGTCTACATTTTCTCCTCTATGTAGAATACAATCATTCAGACATGCATGATATGATATGTACTCAACACCCAACATTTTCAACAACTTATTTGCCTCTTCACAGCTACTCGAGAATCCATTATCACTCAGAAGAACCTTATATTTGAATAACTTGCAGTTGGTGGGCACTATAAATGTACAACGTCAATATTTAATATTCATAAAATCAACCATTTTTAATGTTGATTGTGTGGAAATATTTCTCAAAATATGAGGGACTTAATCAATCATGCAGGTCAATTACCTCAATATTTTCGAGAAACATGCATTCGACATGCCAAACTTTGTTTTTAAGTTGTACAGTAACATTGTTGTCCCCAACCAAATATAGTTTGACTAATCGCCATGCCCAAAGAGAGGGGTGGTGGAAGCAAATTTGAGGCTTTCAAATAAGGTATCAGTGATATGAGAATCGTCACCTAGCTCATCATTTCATAATACATTTAACAACATTGCCTCCATGATAGTCGTATCCCATAAGTAATCGTCCATGCCAACCTCTATTTAATTTCCTCCATTGCCATGAAGAATTACTATTGTTGTAGTCATTCCTAATTGGTGAATCTCGACGTACTGGGAATTGATTACATGGTTGATTCAACCATTCTTTGTATGATTCCTCTCCAATTATTGCTCTTAATGCAACCTTCTCTCGATTTGATGTTGTAGTGGGGTGCACTAGAAGGTGGTAGGTAGATCGCTCATCATCACTATAATCCTAATTTCCAAAAATATTGAACATTAGTACATCAATGATATTAGGAACCACAATGCAATTGGTTTATTTAAATTTCATTATATCATACAAATATTACCATCGTTAAACCATGATTACAGCTGAAAGATGCCTTGTTCCAATTAGCAGGGTGAAGCGGTTGTCCATTTTCATCTACCAACTGCTTGCGATATGCTGCTCCTGATAATAACTTCTGACATTTTTAATGGAGGAAAATTTTTTGCATCTGAATTCAATTATGAATTAGGATCCTGCAAATTTGGATACATTTTATTCAAATTGAATGGATAAAACAAACAATTAGATAATTGAAATATAAATAAAATTTGCACTAACTGAGATAGAAAGGGAGAAATTCGTGAAGGAATCTGGGCAATATGGAATGAGATGGAATTTGAAGAATTGACCATTTGATATGATGATATTTTCTACCTGCATTTGAGCAAAATCAGAAATAAAATTTTGTCTACATACCTAAAATTAATTTCGAGAGCCATATAAACACAACTTGAATTTCAATATAGTTTTCAAACCATTTTTCAAGCATAAGGCATCTTTAAGCAGAAAATGTATACTATGAACTATTATAACTCATGCAAATGCGTCCTAAATGATAATTTGAGATGAATATATCATTTTATGTGAAAATAAAATTCCAAATATCTTTTAAACCATATCGGTGCTCTTATCAAACCTAACAACACTTATGCATTTAAATAATAAACGTTGTGTTAACATAATAACCGCACTAGTTTCCAGGATTTCAAAAATAAATAAATAAATGAATTATATCATATCGGTGCTCTTATAAAACCACACACATCGATGTGTTTAAATAAAAAACGCATCGGTCCTTCAAAATAAAAATAAAAAACACATTCGTTTCCCGGAATTCGAGAATTAAGAAAAGGAATTCTATCATATCATTATTATTCTGAAATCAATGACACGCATGTGTATACATAAAAACCACACTGGGGCGTTAAAATAATAACCACGTTGGTTTCTGGGATTTCGGACAAAAAAAGAAGAAGAAGAGTATTATATTATATCAGTGCTCTTGTAAACGATACAATATTGATGTGTTTAAATAATAACAACACTGATTTGCACTTGTTTCCAGCATTTCAAAAATAAAAAGGAATTCTATCATGTCGATGCTCTTATAACAATTACCGCATCGATGCATTTAAATAAAAACCATACCATTGCATTAAACTATTAACTGCATCGTTTCCAAGATTTCGAAAAAAATAATAAATAAAAATTTAAAAAAAATAATAATACAAATTTAAAATATATATATATATATATATATAAGAAAAAAAGAAGAAGAAATGAATTATATTATAATAAGAGAGATTTACTTGTAAACGCACCAATGTTATTAATTATCTAACACATTGATGGTCGAAAAAAGTGGAAACAAAAAGTGTGTAAGTGTGTGTGTGTGTGTATTTTAGTTTTATTATTTTCAAATTGAAAAATGAGCGACGATTGATTTTTCAAAATCTAATTTCATAAAGTATTTTAAATAATAATAAGGTATTCACTATTTCATTATTTTTCCCAAGATTTCGAGGGAGATATTTGCAAGAGAGACATACCGGGAGCACTGTGCAGCAACAAAATACTTTGGAATAACAAAACTATTCAGAAGACCAAAAGTTGAAAGGTAAGGTGATTCACACAAAACCCTGGATATTAAAAAAATTTATTTTATTGTTGATTTGTTAGGTTTAATTAAAAGAGAGATCATTTGCAAAATAGACATATTGGGAGCATTGTGGAGCAGTAGAATATTTTGGAACCGCAAAAAGATCATAATTTGAAAGGCATGGTGATTCACTCAAAACCCTGCATAGAAAAAAATTAAAATTTTACTGTTATTTTTTTTTTAATTTCTATTAAATTTATTTAAAATTCAGAAAATAAATATATTTAAAAATTAAAAAATTAAAAACCTCACATAATATTTTTTTTACTATTGATTTTACTAGTAAAATTTTTTATGATCTTTGTTTCTATTTAGATTTAATTAAAATTCAAAAACAAAAAAATTAATACTTACCGTAAATTCTTGTTTTTTCTTGCTTATGTGACTGCAAAATTTCACCTTCGGGTTTAACTCCCTCTATCACTTCACAATTAAAGTTTTTCATTTAAGGCACTTTAGATTGAATGGATTTGTGTACTTATTATATATATGGCATTCGGCATGTAAAGTAGGTGGACCACTCATTGAATTAAATCTAAACCCTGTCGGTCCTCACTGTTTTTTTTTTTAAACGACGTTTGTTTTGTGGCGTGCCTTGTGTAATATAATACATTAGTGCTTTTATCGTTCCATGTTGCATAAAATCCTATCAGACGTATCTATTTTTAAAAAATGACGTTTGTTTATCGGTGCACTTGGTGTAATATAATGCATCGGCTCGCCTCTGCCAAATAATACCTTCAAGTGACTTGTATTTAATTTTTTTATATTTTTTACTGTGATGACAGTGCTTTTATTGTTACAAATCACAAATCATTTTAAAAAAATAATTTTCATTGTCGGCGTTGAATAATTAAATGTCTGGTGAATTTAATAGAATGAACATATCTAAGTGTTTATTTAAATAACGACATTGGTTACCAAAACTTTGTTTGGCTGCAAATTATTTGATTTATGTATAAAATATATTTAATGACTTATGTATTGAATGGTACAGGCTATGTATTGATAAAAAATGTATCAGAAGTTTTCATGTAACAAAAATATTGATTGACACAATGATAACACATCCAAAAAACCAAAAAAAAAAAAAAGAGTTATTTGTAAACTCTTTACAAAATTAATATGTTTGAACTATATGTATGTTTAACTAATATGTATTGGTTAGTGTGTGTCATGCAGAACTATAAAATGAAGAAGGTTGATAAGATTATTCTAATATAAGTGTAGAAGAACATAGAAGGCTGAGATAAAAAGTGCAGAAAGATGAATTATGTGAATGCAAAATTCTATTAATTGTGAGTTTTTTTCATTAATAATATACGTAAGGATATTATATAACATGTTTCAAATAATCTATTAATTCATATATGTTTAGTGTTCTACAGAGAGCAACAACGAGGGAAAATTTAATGTCGTTCTAAGAAAAGAAAAATTATAGAACATGTAAATGACGATGAATTGGTCCTTAGCTCATGTAGAGTGATGTTGAAGGTTAATGAAAGGAGTTTTTTTTTACGAAAATATGAGGGATATAGTGAAACAAACATATAGATGTACTTTCCACTTACAATACAAAAATCAATCCAATGATTCCAAGAACCAAGTTATATCTAAACTACAGGAAGTGTTTCCAAAGCAATGGTCAATGAGACCTGTGAGACTTGCAATAGCAAAAACTCACAACAACAACAAAAAATCATTCAAAAGGTAATATTCCTAATTAAAATGATTTTCTGGAATTATATGTATATATTACTACAAACCGTTAAGTTATTAATATCAATTTTTTTTATATTTAGTTTTCATATATCATTATAAAAATAGTTTATTACTTCTTCTTCTTCTTCTTCTTCTTCTTTTTTTGGAATATAATGAAAATCCTAGAGGATCAATGAGTTAATATGTGAAACATGCTTGTAGGAATGTCCAAAAAAGTGTACAAGGAGATGGTCAAAGAAATGAACATAATTGCATCATAAGAGGAGTCATCTCAACAACAATGTGCTTCAAACGTATGTAATCATTGACTTTGTACATATAAATAATTAATTTATCATTAAATATTAATTTTCAAGTATTTTATTGTAGAAAATAAAACAAAATGGAACTCATTCAACACATAAAACAAAATGACCAGGAATAAAAGGGTTGATATCAAATTTTGTGAGTAATTGTTAATATTTCTTAATAAGAACTCAAGGTTTCATTTTAGTATATTTTATGTTTTTTTTCAACAAACATCCTTGAATGTCTTCAAATAGGTGCTAACATGCCAAGAAGAGCCATCAAAAGAATTGATTGACATTGGGTTAAATATGGGTTGTGAGTATATGTTGGCATATCACTTGTAAGTATCTATGTTGTTTTACTTCTTTGAGTTTATAGTTAATAGAACAAAAAAATCATTTACATTAAATCTATGATTTATAATGGGGTATAAAACTTGCAGGAAACATAGTATGGAACTATGTTAACAGAAGAGTTGTTGCAACAAGGCATGAGACTTGATTTTGAAACCATGTGTACGTTTCATGAGTCGTCTTGCTATGGTACATTTCTATTCGATTTACATTGATGTATATTATGTATTTCAATTTTCATTATTCTCACCAATGTAGATACACTCACTACACTTTATTTTTATGTTTGCATATGGAACATAATCAGGAAGACAAAAACAATCGATCCAATCAACAAAACATTTGTCTGAATAACCCCAATTCATGGAAGTAGCTCGAGCACTGACAACATTTTCATCAAAGAATGATGATTCTTTTTGGATATCAATGCAAGCTATTGTATTTTTTGAAATAATTGTGTGTGAAAATAAGACAATTTGTTTAATGTAAGGGAGATAGTATCCCAATTGAAAGACAAGGGGTTGACAATAACTATCCCATTTTGCATGACGAAGAGCCTCTCAGTGATATATAATAAAATACATTTTAATATATTCTATTGTGTTATTCAATGTTGTTGTGAAATGTTACACCAATGATTATAAATATGGATGATTAAATATTATAATGAAGAGGTGCAAAATTTGATGATATAACAAATTAATCCAAACATCATATACAAATGCACTAATCAAAATTTAATTTATATGAATATTGTTATAAGATATATGTCGATTTTTTTATGAATAAGGAATTTTAAAAATCACAATAATTGCACTATCACAGGTCGATGTTTCTAAAAAAGAGAAAATATCATACAAAATACCAGTGCTTGTATAACGTAAACAAGCATCGATGTGTTATTTATCTAAAAACATCGTTATGATAATTGTTTTTTCATGGTCAATGCCTTTTCTGAACATGACAACATCGGGGCATTATATTCTTCAAGAATTGATATTGTTTGCATTTAATGCCCCAATGCATTGTAATTCTTAAAGCACTGGTGCTTTCATAAAACTAACGCCTCGATGCTACAGAATATTATTTCTAGCCCTGGTGCATTATTCAAATTAACATAACCAGTTCTTTTAAATTAATAGTGCACTGTTGCTTTTATACAAATCATACTCATCTAAGGTGTGTGTTTAAATAAAAGCACCACGTCTGCAATATTGTTTTCCCTGCCCCGGTGTCGTTCTTGAAAAGAATGGCCAGGGAATTTTTTAATATATACACACCGGGACGGTATACATTTCAGACATTAATGTTCTTTGCATTCAACGCCTTGGTGCTTGTAGTTATGTATACAACCCCTATGCTTTTATATATTTAGCGCATTGGTGTTATTTTTCCATGAAGTGCACCGCTAAAACCTCTGGTTACCCCTATTTTCTCAGTTGTGATGACGTTCCATTATAACATATGCTAAAACATCTGCTACCGCAAACGGATGTTGTAGCATAGGTTTTTTTAACAATTTTTGTTAATATTATAACACTAAAAATATTTGTTACAACCTCTGCTAGAAGGTATTTTCCTTGTAGTGGATCCTCTCTTTCAATGGTGTGAATAGGTATGTCATTGTGAGTAATGTCCTTAAAAAAATCAATTTCAACCTCATTGTCAGTATGATAAATATGGTCATTGGTGAAATGATGTTTAATATCCCATTTTCCCTCATTTATATGGAATAAATCAGAAATGTTAACCTCATAGAGATCCACATAGGCATGTCTTCTAACCCCCTTTCTTGAATGAGAGGCCCCACTTCATCATGTTCATCCTTATAGACTTCAATGGGGATTCCATTCATACCATATTATAGAGCCTTTCTTCTTGCTCATATAAATGGGAGAAAATATCCTTGGCACTATATTCTCCCACCGAGTCCATGCGAGATTTAATATATTCATCCACTCTTTATTGTAGGATTTGGAGGCTTACGAGATCAAAATCCTTATATTCATCTTCAGAGTAGATGTTTTCAAGTTCATCATTGTTAATTTCCAAATTTGGAATTGACAACTCTTCCACTTTCTCCTTTCTCTCTTGGTCATATTGGTCATCTAAATCTTCTATGATTTCATTGAGTAGGGTGTCATGCTTTTCATTAATTTCATGGCATAAGGATTTGAATGTACCAGTGTAATAGGCGAGCTTGAAGAAGAGATAATATGTAGGATTTTCTTCATACTCATTGTTAGTCTCCTATTTTGGCTTCTTTTTGACACACATATTTCCTCACCACTTTATCACCTTATCCACCTCATTTTAATTATTTCATACACATCAAGGTAGTCAAACTATGTCTTTGAATTATTTTAGTATTTTTGGCAAAATTGAGCATTCGAATTAAATTTTGACAGAACTAGAAGAGCTTGTAATGGCTCGTTCAAAGTCATGGCTGCAGGACACCTAGGCTCAAACCGAAGGTATATCTGGAAACTATGGGAACCACAGATGGAGGACTAACTATTGGAACAAATCAAATCAGTTGGATTAGTGTCGGTCAACGATGGTCAAACCTGACCAATCGCTCAGAAAATCCCCTGAAAAAATGGGCAGTTTCATGATTTTTTGGGATTCACCCATATTTTGTGTAACTAATTGATGAATACGATCTTGTTAGGTTGATTAGAGATAATTATGAGTTGTTAAAATATTTTTAGCCTTTCTTGTTATGGTTTGGGCCTATTAAACAAGGCTTTATTAGTTAGAAGGGACCTTTGGAACTCGTGGAGAATTGTTATTTGTTGAAGATAATTGAAGATTGAAAATTGTTCTCTCTCATTTTCTTATGCATCATATGGTTTGAATGAATTGCTATAGCTGTTTGTGTTGAAGGTGTACCATGCAAGAGTGGAGGGCCCCCATTTGAGCTAAGTGCACTTTTTTGTTACATAATGTTTATAACTGTGAATATGCTAGTTTTAATTATGAATGTTTATTCTTCTTTGCTATAGATACATGTACATGTTTTCATTCTGAACTTTTATTAATGGCTATGTTTTCATTTTGTGAAGATTTATCTATAATTCAATAACTAGTTTGAATGTGGAAGGATACTAAGGACTCTTAGACTAGAGCCTCTTCTCCATGAACCAGGATTGAATTAGATCAAGATTCACTTTCTTAATTGCTTTCTAGATCAACTTTATATGCTTTCATAGTTACATTTCATCATGTTTTCTTAGATGCTTGGCAATGTTATTATAGAAGGAATGTGGAGGCATACCCCGAACTCTTAGAGTAGAGCCTCTTCTCCATCTTCCAAAATAGAATAATCTTATTGACCAATCATTTATATGATTTCATAGAGTAAATTTGAATGCTTTCTGTTTATTCAATTTAATGTCTTAAATTGATATCATAAATTATTGACCGAGGTTAGTAATTTGATGAAGTGTGATGCACTATATATGCTTAGATAACCTTCTTTCTTACTTCGTTGTGTATGTTTTATATTGTTTTGGGAGTTTTGTATCTTATGCCTAAAGTTTTAAAAACTAAAATTGATCTAAGAAATGAAATCTATGCTTCTAAATAAAATCTTTAAATGCTAGTGAACAACCAAATCTAGATGAATTTTAATGATGAAAACCTATTCTTAAAGAAGGAAGAAAAGGAAATGTTGTTTTTACTCTAAGAAAATGACTTGAATTACAAATTGCTTTTAATGAAATGAATGAAATATGAAATCTAAAAGAAGGAAGAAAAGGAAATGTTGATTAACTAATCTAAATTTCATAAAAATAAATCAAGTTTTGAATGGTTAAAGTGTTAAACTTATCTAGGTCGGAAAAACATCTATGAAAAGTATCTAACTGATTTAAAGTAGGGCACTATTCTAAATCTAATTGCATTCAAATGACAAAGATGAAACCATTTTCTATCTTATCCATTGAAAGCTTTAGTTCTATGAAAATAGAGCATTTGATCTATTTTTTTTTAATCTAAGAATGTTTGAAATATAAATTTAATCTAATTCTATTCCATGGACTGAAAAAAATTTCTATTTCTAAGAATTTAAATGATAGTGTTGATTGAAATCAAAGGCAGGCACAAAGCATGTTTAAAGAAAACTAAGGTTGTTGTATGGCCGAATGCACAAATCTTATCCAATTGGAAAATGACAGTCACATTCATGAGATGACTTAACGAGCATAAGATTACACAATCAACTGTAAAAATAACCAATTCAAAAAACATTCATGAAACTAATCTATAAAATAGTAAGCAATTTAAACTATGAATTGACAGGAATATGACTATAAAATAATGTGAATGTAACTATGCATTGACAAGAATAAAACTATGAATCGATGGGAAATTTAAATGACAGAAATTAAACTACAAAACACAAATGAAAAACATCCTTTCCGTGCAAGGGCCCTCTGCAATAGAACGAGTCTGAAATCTACTTAGACTATGCGCGCATCAAAGATCCGAAACTTTCTTCTTATTAGCAAAACAGAGTTTGAAAGCATAACACCGAATTATCACAAAAATTAGTCTACTTCCCGGTTTCAACAGACCGGTATTTATATAGGTTTTGAATTTAACTGTTTGAGGAAATTCCGCCTATAGATAGCAAATAAAACTGAATTTAGAAGTCTAATTAGAAGCAAATTCTTCATAGCTATCTCTCAATTTTCTACGTTAGAGCAAATTGAGAGTCTTTCGCCTACTGATCTCGTTCTTTGACTGTTCTTTGACCATGAGCATAGGCACGATTTCTCCTTGAATTTGATCAAGTAAGTGGGATACGATCCATGTGTGGATCATTCTAGAGATACCCATATGACCCGCTTCCTCATTTTCTTCTCAAAACCTGTCAAACAATAACAATGGTTGCATAAACAAAGGTTAGCTACAGAATTGCACGAATTATGTAATTAATTACAAAAATTCATCTAAATAATAAGAAACATTATAATATAAAGTAGATACCATTTAAATGCCTTCTCTGATGTGGAATATGTCAATTATCACTGATTGAAGTCATGAGTTTATGAAAAAGGAAGACGAAATGATGGAAAAGGGTGTCAAATTAAGAACAGTTTTGAGGTTCAACACTTTCTTTACTGCTTTTTAGAATAGTTGTCTTGTTATCTAGCATGCATTTCACTTTTCCAAATCCTAAACAATGACTTCCTAATCTAAATAGATCTAAGTTCCATATATTTTGATGTGTTTCTAAGTCTACTAGCACAGATTGATAATTAAATATATGCTCTAATTTAGTCCCATAAATTAGACCTACATTTTTGGCGTTGTTGCCGCGGAAGCACGCTTAGATAAAATTAGTTAGGAATCTTGTTTAGAAAAAAATACAAAAACAACAACAAAACACAAAAACAAAAACAATTTTCATATTGGTTATTCACATTTAGACATAGAAATTAGGAAGGTAGATCCAAAAACAAACCCCCTACCACTAATAAAACTCACTAACTACTAAATCCATTTGCAAAACAAAGACCTACAAAACATGATGTTAAAGAAGTCATTTAGAGAAGGAGGGTATGTCACCACAAGGATCTTCTTAAATCCTTATCCCCAATTTAGAATGATCACTAGCGATGAATCTTCATTTCAAAAGTTAGAAGAGGAACAAAGAATCCATGAAGAGGATCCACAAAGAGAGAACTTAGAAACTTCTTCTAATTATCTTTGTAAGGATATCAATGAGTTATGGATCACGTGCGAAGAATTTCAAACAATAGAGCTAGAAATTGAAGAATATCTAGCATGTATATCACAAGATCCATTGTGCATTAATGATTTTGAACAAGTTCCACAAGAAGAACTTTGTGATATGACAATTAAGGAGAGTCAAGCAAACAAAGATCCTCTCAAAACTTGGTTTCAACTAGTCATTAGGCCACAACACCATTCCATTTTTCAATATTCCTTAGCATCAAATCTTTATGATCAACTAACTTTTCATGTCCAAGCATTCATTAAGGTATATTTTTCAAACTTGGATGAAAATCTACTTATGATCTTGTTACGCAAATGGATGCATTGGAAATTCTCTTATACTTGAGAGAATGAATTATTTTTATACAATAGAGTAGGATAGAATAAAATAAAATAAATAAATAGGTGGAATGAGTTCACAGTAAGAATTTTGGTTCAAACTCTCATAAATATTTCTTCAAATCATTGTTCAATACTCATTTGGCAGGATTTAATGAAAAAATGCAGTAAAAACAATCCTAGTTTGGGCAACCATATATTATCATTTTGAAAGAATGTTTTTAAAACAATAATCTCTTGAAATCTAGTATTTAAAGCCATTTTGAATTTTCAATTTCGATCACAAAACAAAAAGATATGATCAAAATAAAAACTAGGTCTCAAGTGAAATTTTGAGGACAAAGTTAGTACAACCTTTATTTGAAAGGTATATTGGAAACATTTTAATATGATATTTATAGGGAATATATCCCTTGGAATCTAGTTTCAAAATAAATTTGAATCATATCAATCCAACGTCATATGAAAACGTTATGCTCAAAATATTAACTACTTGTCAAAAAATCTGTATGGTGACAATTCTAGGTCTTGAATGTTTATTGGAATATTTCACATACCAAATCATATTATTTTAAAAAAATATTTATATGGGAGATATATATTCAAGTCTAGTTCAAGACACAATTTGAATCATTCCGTTTGAAGGTCAAATGAAAAATCTATGCCACATTTAGTGACTGCATGTCTTAAAATCAACATAGTAAAACTCTTCCTCTTAGGTCTGTTCATCGGCGATTTTGTGATATCAAACCTAAGTATTTTAAAAACCTATTTCTACGGGATATAAAAAATTGAATATATTTTAATCTCCAAGTGGAATCACATCGATCCAATATTTAAAGAAAAAGTTACACTCCAAACAATGATTGTTGGTCTAGTTAAAAATTTGCAAGCAGCTCTATCAAACATGGTACTCTTCATCACTTTTAGCATATCATCTTAAAAAAATTTGAAACCCTATTTATTGTAATATCTCATTTCGGGGATATCTCATAAAACACGACAAACTCGAACCAGAGACAGACTGGGAGGGCATTTATCGGATATGCCACCTCTGAAAAGAGAACGAAATCCAGAGGCTACCTGGCCCTTTCCAGACTATGTCTAAGAGTGAGAGATAAACACACCCAGTGGTATAGAACTATAATGCTCAAGAATATATAAAAATAATAGTGCAGCAGACATATAATAACATAGACAGAATGTACGGCAACTCATCCAGAAATATAGAGAGGAAATTCTAAGCCATTTTATTAAACTGAGAAATATAATGAAGTACAATAGGTGATCAGAGTGATGGCACCTAAACTTGCTCAAGGCAAGTGAAGAAATACTCTCAGAATACACAGGAAATGGCTTCTCTCTGAACTACGTCCCAGCTGCTGGAAAACTGTCGTGTAACTGCCACTGCTGGAATGGACTGAAGTCTAGGGGTTGATCCCCTTGCCAGAATGAGCTGAAAATCTGAAATCCTCCTCTACTCACCAATCTCGACAAAACCCAGAAGCCATATCAGAAATGACCGACCCCCGAAAATCTCTGGAAAACACCCCCTTGGGGAATTACGCTGGCCTCCAAGGCTCTGCGCAGAGGCTAAATGAGAATGACTGAAACACCGCCTCAAACTCCACCAAAATCCTCCCAACGGAAAAGGCTGATCCTCTGCTCAAAATCTCAGCTCAATCTCCTGCAGAAAATCCGATCCGAAACACCTCCAAGATGGACTGTGTCCTCCCTCTCAGTGACTGCGCAGTCTCTATGAAAGCCCAGCTCCGCAACAAACCCAAACACCAAAACCTCTCACAAAATACTGAAGAAATAACCTTGCCCAAGCAGGCACTCGAAGTCCCTTGGGACTAAGGGCGAGATCTCCGACCGGAGACACTCAATGCACTAAACAGTGCTGCAGATAGGCTAAACAGCCAGCGTGCTCAAGAAGACAAAATTTCCAGCTCAATATCATCAACAACAGAATGAATCAAATGGGAAGGCTCCTCCCTCTTTTATAATGTTGGCCTTCCTCCAACCCTAAGGCCCATCTCCTCAACGTAGCCTCCCTCTCTTGCCACGTGCTCATCCTCTCCTGCGTAGTAGCTTCTAGAGCATACATGGGCCCCCTCTCTACGTTTTTCTTGGCCCCCCTTGGCTCCCCCTTAAGTCACAACGTTGTGCTACTAGGAGGGTGTTTTATTCCACTTAAGCGAGTTAGGCCCTCTCCACTCACTTTTTATTTATTTACAAACTATAGACGACAAAACTGAACAAAATCAAATATTCCAATAAGTTGTTGCTAATTAGGAATATTACATTTATACTGGAAGTAGTCATATGAATTAAATTTAACTTGGCTTTGGAACACTCTAATTGGACATAAATCAAATATATTTTGAACAACACACCATTAGGAGGTCTAGGTTGGCCGCCATTCCTCAAAGAGGTAAACAAATGCATTTTCTTTTTATATCATCTTCGGACTTGTTTTTCAAGCATTGCCTACATATTCCTTGGAAGAAGAGAGACTATACACCTCTCTTCCTCCTACATCTAATATTGTATTGCAGGCAAGTGTTATGTTTTTGCACGTCCCAGGAAGATTTAAGGGGTCAACTGCATGGACGAAGGAATTTTCAAAGTCAATATTTAAAAATTCATATCTACGAATATGAAGTGAAAACAAATAAAATATTCACTTGATGTTGATTTTATCCAAAGAAACTCAAATCTCTTTAAGATTTCTTTCAGTTACTCACTAACAACACCAACAATCATATAAGATGGATCGAGATAAAGGCAAAAGACATGAATCCAATCAAAAGAATAAGAAGACAAGTTCACTTCCAAGTCACATCCATTGCCAAATAAACCTTTCATATTTCATATTTTTCATGGTTTCATTCATCGTCCATACAATATGCTAAGCTCCATGAACATCCATGTTGAAGTCTAGACATATTATCCATTTGTCCATCTACTCCTAGATCATGACTTCAACCTAAGTTACTTTCATAAGCTTTCAAACCTCACTCCATATACTCCACTTCCATCCAGAAAAGAAAAAGAAAAGAAGAAAAAAGGTCAAAAATAATAAAGGGGTTTGGCTGTGATGATCCAGGTTCCTGGCATAGTAGAAACCCGAATTCATACTAGAAAAATAATTTATTTGGCTAGTACGAATTCTGAAAAATAAAAAGAGTTCTATTTTCATTTCATTTAATTCTGCTCAAATATTTTATATTTTTCAAAATAAATACTTGAGGACAAGTCTAGCAATAAGCAAGGGGGAGAGGAAAACAAAAAGAAGTTATGCTTTTGTTATCCTTTCCATCTCAGGGACCTAAACATTCAACATCTATCACTATTTAGAAGGGACCTATACTGTTCAAGATCATTATTTAGAAAGGACCTGTACTATTCAAGTTTATTATTCTGAAGGAATTTGTGCTATTCAAGTTCATCATGCAAAGTTCAAATTCAAAATCTACAGAAGGGATTTGAAGTAAATCAAATCTAAAATGACATGTACAAGGAAAATAATTTTACAATTCAGACGGCAACATATCAAGAAAAAATCAACTTTCATAAAAGTACTACTTTCAAAGACCACCTCATCTCAGGAGAAACAAAGAAGCTGACATGAAGGAGCTTACTTCTACAATCAAGCTACAATAAATAAACAATGGAAAGTTCTGTAAGTTAAAAATTTTGTTTTAATGCTTTTGATTTTGAAATAATACTTGTAATTTAAAATACTAGATAAAACTTGATGCATCCTTTTCTATTCTGCCATAAACCCTTTCCACCATTCTATAAACCCTCCATAAAACCCTTTCCACCATTCTATAAACCCTCCATAAAACCCTTTTCATACTTTAAAAAGAAGTCAAAATCAGGGTACAACCTCCTTCCTTGTCCTGCAAAACAAGGAAAAATAAGAAAAAAAAAATTTCTCTACAAAACGGAAATAAAATGGGGTTAGTATTTAAGAAGAGATAAGTAAAAAATGAAAGAAAATCTTCATTGGAAATCATTGAGAAAACCCTTGTACTCATCATTAGTTATAGTTTAAGAAAGGCTGCATTGAAAAATCACAGTGAAAGATTCTTTTTTTTTCTATAAAAGCAAGACAGTTAGTAAGGGATGATATACTATGTTTTAAAATGACCTTGAGAATGGTCATTTTAAAGGAAAGCAGTCTTTTTAAAGAGGCATTTTTCCATAAGAATTAAAAAGATTGTATATTCAAAGAAGGGTACTAAAAAATCAAAGATAATGTCATCAACTGATTTCATGAATGTAGAATGGAAAAAACAGAGTTTTCTCTAAAAATTGGCTACATGATTAAAAAACAGAGAATTTATACCAAGGGGAGTAATTGCATTTTTTTCGTGCAAGGAATCAAAGTATTCCTGAGTTTTTTTTTAACTATAGGAGGAGAAGAGCCTTGTATTTCTTCTACAAAGCTTGAATTTTTTTTGCTCTAATATCAAACTGGCAAAACATTCTACAAATACTTATTTGTAAAGGCAGTTAATCATGTTAAACTATGTTGAAAAAGAGGCAATATTACATGACAAACTATGATTGAAAGAGAGTAACATTACATGATATGATTTTAGAGAAGACTTTTCATTATTTGTAAAAGACCTGGTAGTTACACTGATAATGGAAAGAAGTTGGGAGAATATCACATCAGGAAATGAACATCTACCTACATAAATTAATCAAGTTGCCTATGAAATGAAATGAGCTTCCTACTATTGAAATCATGGATACAAATCAAATTTGCATGTATCCTAAATCCGAGAGTCCTAAATATACTATGAAATTAACAAAGCAGAATAACCCTACCTCATATGATTTCGTAGACTCCAAATCAAATCTCAGGCAATGGAAGTTCTTGTAACATTCCAAGGTGTCAGTCTTTACCAGAGATTTTCAAAGACTTTCACGAGATCATAATAGAGCATTCAAATACTTTCACGAAGAATGGAGCACATGATTGAAAAAATAAGCTACAGGGAATGCGGAAGACAGAAGGAGGCACAAAGAAGCAAATCGTAAAGACTACCTAGGAGCTCGAACCTGAACCATATTTTTCGAGCTAATTTACTCATAGAATAGAACCCATTAGTGAAATCTAGGAAGCTTCGAGCATAGGAAGAGACAAGACCTAGAGAAAGGTAGGAACCGTAAACTAGCAACTTGAATTTTTTTATATGTCTTCGTGAAGCTGAAACTCGTGAATACACTGGCTGTAGAAACCCGAAATTTCAGGACAAAACACCATTTTTAATTCAAAAGTGCTAGTTTTACAATCAGTTTTTATTATCGGGTGAGATATCGTAAAATTATATCCCCAATATTTCGCGAGCAATCTCTAAAAACCCAATCACAGAAATCATTCCCAATTTTACGTGTAAACAAATAAAATCTATGTATTGTGAAATCCGCGGATTTAGAAATCAATTTGGTGGCCAACTCCAGGTAAGAGTTTGAGTTTGAGTTTTTGACAAATGTAACGAAGCATATGGAATCGAGAAGGGAACAATCAATAGGATTCATGAATTGAAGGAATGCTTAGTGGAATTATTCCTTCAAACATTTTTTTTCGAAGAACCCTCTCTCAATTAGTTTCGTTGTCAAGCTACAGGGTTCTCAAAGTAATTCGTTTGAAAAGGAGGGTTGTAAAGCAACGTTCTCAAAGCTACAGGATATCCAAAATTACACAACAGGGTTTCATCACAAATACCAGAATCGATTTGTGACACCAACAATATGGTAGGTACAAACCACATTCTATGAGTTTGTTTTTAGAAAAAAAATCCTCCCTTGAATTCAGTTTTTTAGAAACAGAGATGCTTGAATTTAATTCCAAAAATAGTGGTCACGATTCTCCAAAAATATGAAATTTTTAAGAAGACACTATTTTCCGTAGATTTTTTTGAGCAAAAAAAAGTGAAATTCAAAAAAACGAAACATGGGTTTTCTTCAGAATGAGCCCAATTAGGCTCCATGAGGACAATTTTCTAAAATTTATCGCTATTTGGGATATTTTCCTAGTTCTTTCGACCCTTATTTTGTAGATCATGCGAGCAAAACAGTTTCTTATTTGAAAATGAACACCTAGTCATAAAAATGATTAGGACAAGTTATTTTATGGCAGATTTATGGCAAGAAAGAGCCCCCTGCACAAGTGAGAGAGAATCTATCTCAGAAAGCTTCTTGGTTCTTTGTTGTTGTATGCAGTCGTTCTAGTGAAGGCAAAAAAAAAAGGTAATCTATGAAATTGTGAGAGCCATCCATATGGCCTCAAATTCTGTGATGGAATATTCTAAGCATTCTCAATTGCCTAATAAAAAGGTGCTAGGTTTCTCTCCTGATATGGCAAAAACAATGATTGATGCGGGATGGTTCAAGATCTGACTACCACTCTCTAGGTAATTGACTTGGACCACCCTAAAGCTCCAAATCTTGTAAATCTTGTGCTCAAGGCTTTGGAGAACTTAACAAGAGTTGCTAGCACGGGTGAGCAGTTTCCATGTCTGAAGATAATGATAAAAAGAAGGCTTTGGTAGTAGACGAATCAACTCATAATGTGTCTAACTTGGTCTTTAGTGGAGAGGAAGCACAAGCTGAGTAGAATGAAGTTAATACAAATAAGGGAATGTCAAGGAACAAGGTTGGGCCAAACACAAGTATAGATTCAAGAACACACTGCAGATCCAGCTAGAGAATAAGTGGGGAATTTGAATGAGCATATGGTACAAGTTCCAGAATAATAACAGGTTTTTATTGGCATGGTGACAGGGGCATAAAAGACAAGGTTAATGAAAGTAACCGTTGAATTTTTTTTCTTCTACAAAAGACGAGAAGAAGTATCCACATCAACATCTAGAGGAAGGAGGAGGAGATCCAGGAGGATCAATCAAGCATGAGGACATGCTTGATGCATAACAAGGGGGAGTGTTAGTCTCCTATTTTGGCTTATTTTTGACACACATATTTCATCATTTATCATCTTTCCTCACCACTTTATCACCTTATCCACCTCATTTTTCTTATTTCATACACATCAAGGTAGTCAAACTATGTATTTGAATTATTTTAGTATTTTTGACAAAATTGAGCATTAGAACTAAATTTTGACAAAACTGGAAAAGCTTGTAATGGCTTGTTCAAATTCATGGTTGCAGGACACCTAAGCTCAAACCAAAGGTATATCTGGAAACTATGGGAACCACAGATGGAGAAACACCTATTGACTTGAATCAAATCAGCTGGATTAGTGTCGGTCAACGCTGGTCAAACCTAACCAGTCACTCATAAAATCCCCTAAAAAATGGGCAGTTTCGTGATTTTTTTGTGATTCACCCATATTTTGTGTAACTAATTGATGAATTCGATCTTGTTAGGTTGATTAGAGATAATTATGAGTTGTTACAACATTTTTAGCCATTCTTGTTATGGTTTGGGCCTGTTTAAACAAGGCTTTCTTAGTTAGAAGGGACCTTTGGAACTTGTGGAGAATTATTATTTGCTGAAGATAATTGAAGATTAAAACTTGTTCTCTCTCATTTTATTGTGCATCATATGGTTTGAATGAATTGTTGTAGCTAATTGTGTTGAAGGTGTACCATGCAAGAGTGGAGGGCCCCCATTTGAGCTAAGTGCACTTTATTGTTACATAGTGTTTATAACTGTGAATATGCTAGTCTTAATTATGAATGTTTATTCTTCTGTGTTGTAGATACATGTACATGTTTTCATTCTGAACTTTTATTAATGGCCATGTTTTCATTTTGTGAAGATTGATCTATAATTCAATAACTAGTTTGAATGTGGAAGGATACCAAGGACTCCTAGAGTAGAGCCTCTTCTCCATGAACCAGGATTGGATTAGATCAAGATTCACTTTCTTACTTTCTTTCTAGATCAACTTTATATGCTTTCATAGTTACATTTCATCATGCTTTCTTAGTTTCTTGGCAATGTTATTATAGAAGGAATGTGAAAGGATACCCCAGACTCAGAGTAGAGCCTCTTCTCCATATTCTTAAATAGACTAATCTCATTGACCAATCATTTATATGCTTTCGTAGAGTAAATTTGAATGTTTTCTTTACATGTTTTCTTTACTTGCTTTTCAGAATAGTTGTCTTGTTATTCCAGCATGCATTTCTCTTTTCCAAACCCTAAATAATGACTTCCTAGTATAACTAGATCTAAGTTCCATATATTTTGGTGTGTTTCTAAGTCTACTAGCCCGGATTGATATTTAAATATATGCTCTAATTTAGTCCCATAAATTAGACTTACACTCATGTTGTATATTATAGAGGTCTAATCTTCTCTTGTCATAGAAGTTGAGTAAGAAGTCCTCATCCTCATGCTATACTAAATGCTCACAAAGTTCATTCCACCACAGTCTTTCCTGTAGTCTTTGAAGTCTCATAGGATCAAGGTCACGAACAATTTCTTTTCCACAATCAACCATCCTTCATGATCTTGCATATGAAACCAAAATGGAGTCACGAGGGTGAATTTAAATGCCTTAATAGATGCTTTCTTCACCCTACAAGCATTAACTTTGAATTTCAGTGAAGAACTAGGGCTTTGTTCTTCCAAAGGAGTCGCCAAGAATAATATGTCAATATTGTCGTATGGGAACAAGATACACGTCTCGTGTCCCCGATAATGGCGCAAAAAATGTTACCACACAATCTGGTAGGGGTACTAGGAGGGGTACCTAGGACAACTGCTAGACCAAATGGAAACAATGGGACAAGGATCCATTGTCATCTTAGTCAATGCCTCCTGCTCTTTACAAATATTCATCGATGAGAGGAATATAGATTTAGGGGAATTCACTTAGGATGATAAGGTCAATGACAAGGTATAATGTGATCTCCAAATCCCATTCAAAGGAGAGGCTCAAATAATAGCTTACTTACTTCAAACGCAAGGTAAAGGGCTCTCCAAGAAAGGCTTATTAGTAGGAGGCTAAGACCCAGGTAAAAAGGGATAATTAATATGGAAGAAATGCCTAGATCAAAAGCTTCCTAAAGAAGGGAAAGGATCTCTCTTGAGGTTTTGTGAAATAGCTATCATATAATTATTGGGACCACAAGAGAGGCCTAGGGGTGCCCAAACTCGGCTTAGGGTTTCAAGGATTAATAGGGAATTAGATTCCCTGAGACAAAAAAGGGTAAGATAGGTCAATGAATGGTTAACTTCCAATGATTTTCCAAGTAAAATTGACCTATGGAAAGCCACTAGCCAAAGAAACCTAGGTTTAGATATGATGTTGGGGCTAGGGCTTGGGATATCTCCAAATCTAGCCACGAGAATTTGCTCAAATTTTGAGGAGACCAAGAGGAGACCCCAACATAGTATTGGACCAACTCTCTCTTCAAGGAGACTTTGCTAATGCATTTCGCACTAGGCCCTAGGAGAAACTCTAGGGTTAGGGGAAAAAATAAGAAAAATGTGTAAAATAAATGATTGAAGGTGATCACCTAGGATTAAGACTATTGCCTAGTCCTTTTGGGAGAATTGGAGTCAAAACAACCTTGTTTTTCAAACTTCACTATCTCAAGGAGGCCTATTGCAGCTTTGCATACCCTAACAAGAGAGCTTGATGGCTAGCCTCGAGTTTTATACTTATTGGAAATGTTATGATGGAGTTTTAAGGATACAAATATGCACATTAACCCTCTAGGAACATCCATTCTCATCATTTACGAATAAGACGTGCAATACTTTCACAATGTTAGTGCTTGTCACAAATTCATATGAATTTAAGGCACATTCAATATATAGAAATTAAATTCCATACATTAGACATTTATCATAAGAAAAATATGACATGAGAGTACTTATAAAATAATGAGAATACATCCACAACATGCTAAAGAAGCTCCAAGACAATAGTGCGAATTTTATCCAAACATCAAAGTGCATGTAACACCCTCTTCCTGCATCTACCCAAGTAACTGTCCAACCAGAGTAAACATGTGACGAGAGGCTACTAATATGAGATTCAACCTCCTAGATTACTTTAAGTAAGTGGAACCGACAAAAAAACCAAAAACACACCTTACACTGCATCATTGACATCCCCAAGAGGTAACCCAACCTTCCAGGGCCCTGTTCCTTGAGGGGGGACTGATTTTGGGCCCCTTTGAGGCTTAGATGCGGGCTTGTAAGGGAAAATGAGCAGCTATAGGGTCTATAGCCACGGGCTAGCCTTGTCAAGGTAGCGGCTAAGGCCCAAACAACAAATTTTCCACCTATAGCTCCGGGATTTGTGCCACATTTTCAACCCTTGAGCCAAGGTCACTGCCGAGAACTTCTTGTAACTTGAGGATAGGGTAAATAACATTAAAAAAAACATATGGAAGCAATCACATCAACCATAACTCATCCGACCCCACCCAACCATGACAAGCATTTCTTTAAACATGTCACAAACATATCATTTATAGGTATAAACAACATATTTAAACAAAGGGGTCTCTTTCTTATCTAAGAATGGCTAAGAGGCATTTCTCCCCTACATCATAAGCTATCATACAATCAATTGTACCATAGATAAATGGGATATTCATTTACAAGCAAATACATGAATATATCCATACATCATCACTGATCGAATACATACTCATAACCAACATATTAATAACATAAATACAGTGGATATAATAGCAATAAAATCCATACATAAGCTAGTATATTTGCATACGAATACCAGAGAAATGATCTCTTCATTACTAAATGTAAAAACCAACTATGATGGGACTCCCATGTTCCACCCAACCATAGATTGGTTGAGCCAAGTATCATTTCAAACAATCACCCCCGTTCCATATTCCAAGCATGAATGTGGGACTTAATCAAACACATCAATCATAATCAATTTAGGGCTTCCATAGGCCAAAACACCTCAACCCTCAACCTGTGATTCCACCTCATGGTCAAACATCACAATTGTCATGGATTGGTCTCTATCCAAGCTGCTCTAGGGCTCTAGAGTGCTTGTTCCAACCAAGGCTCTAGGACTAGTAATCAACCCCAGTTGTTCCTGGGCTCCATAGCGTTTGTCCAACTAAGGCACCAGGACTAGTAACTCAACCCAATAGTTGTCCGTCGGGCTCCAAATCATTTGTCCAACCAAGGCTCCAGGAAATAATAACTTAACCCAACATCTAGAGGAATCATGAGAACCAACCATAAAACAATCAATGGAAATAAACCCATAATACCATGGTTGTCCAGGAAATGACAAGGCTAGGCATTCCACATGCATACACCATGCATGCCAAAACCAATGAGGAAAACATACATGCAACTCGATACATGCAAGCAAATCCTGCTATAGATGTTGATCCTGATGTCCACCTGCGCTTTCCTGCTCTTCCTTTTCCTTCTTGCTCCAAATCACCAAGTATCCACACTCTCCAAGAGTGCTCCAAGAAAAATCTAAGTATCCAAGAGTATGAGAGAGAGAGAATAATGTGAGAGCTCCAAAAAATGCACTGAAAAAAGGTTACCAACTGATCCTCAGAAGCCTTTTTATAGAATAAGCCTCTATTTTCTTCATTTTCCATTGTTTTCCTTCAATTTCCTCCTCACATGCAACCTGTGACCTTTTACCTCCCTTTTCTCCTAATTTCCATTATTTTCATAAATAAATGTGCCAAAATACTTTTTGCCTCTTTAATGCCTTAACCATAGCCTTTGCCAATTTCCTTAGCCATAATAGAACAAATGAACACCCCCTAGGATGTTTTGCCCAAGAATCATCTTGGAATATGTGTCCCATCAGCCGTGGTTATTATTTTAACTTTATTACATGAGTTTTTCACGAGGTCTGTTATAGTTTATTTAATCTCCAAAACTAATCCAAAAGTGCAAATCTAAAATTCTTAAGAAGAGAAGTTGAAATCCAAATGATGATGTTTTGAGTGAGGCTAGGCCTCCTCTATTTATACATGTCATGTCATATCAAAATATGAACTAACAAGACCCTAATATGAGCATAATGTACCAAATAATAAATTTGTTAGTGGAAATCCCACCAAATATCTCCAAATATAAACAATAAGCCTCTCAAAAGGGCCAAAAGATAGACAAATAGTGCAAATGGGTTGTTGAAAGGGCTAGACAAGTCCTCCATGTGCCAAATCGAAGAGGAGGGCTCTCATGACGATGACCAAGGGGTTAGTCCCTTGGTTTCCAAGAAAAACATCTGTGGTTCTCCCAAGTGGTTGTGGGGGGCACAATGAATGATACCATGGGTCTCCAACTAGATCAATATGTTGATACTCAATCCATAAGGGTAAGAATGATGATATGAGCCCTCCCATGTCTCTCTAGGTAAGACAAAATCCCATATTGGCCTTGGATCATAAGCTAAGGTTCTGGTGCAAATATGTAGTAGGTTGGGCAATGTGGTCCAAGTGCATCATCATCTTTGTATGAGTGGGGAATGAGAAAGCCAAAATGTGGTGCTAAAGGATCCCATGGTGTGGAAATTAATGCTCTACTATGGAGGAGGTCCACGACTCTCAATGCTCATCCTACAAGTGTCATCATGGGCCTCTAGACGACTTGGGATCCCGTATAGGGAGGCCAAGCCCAAGATGAAGACCCACTTGCAATCCTGTTTAAAATCCATTGCATCTCTTGACCTTCTAGTACAACAATTCATCATTGCAATTGAGTAAATTAGCTTACATATCAGGGAACCAGGTGGACACTTCATAGTGGCATGCCCTTCCATAATGGGCTTTAGAACGTATGTGTCCCTGAGCTCAAGAAGGAAGTTAATAAAGTGTTGAGATTGCAACAAGATGATGAGCTTAGTGGAAAGAAGTCGTCTTCACTAAGTGGGCCCGCAGGCTATTTTTGGCGCAAAGTCTATTTTTAGACATATGGATCATGTTCTATGAGTTGCAGGATGCTATTTGTGGATGGTTGGTCAAGTCGGAAAAAATAGATGGACTTCTATTTTTAGACATATTAGGCGGAATCTATTTTTAGATTGCCAGTCTAAAAATAGATATGTCGAATATTATTAGCTCTTAATAATATTTGGACTATAAACATTATCTTATTCTCTTGGAGCACTTAAGTTAAGTGCACAGATGTGGCACAGGAGCTGACAGAAGGAATTACGCTATTCCTGAGGGTTAAGTGGAGCTATTGCATGGATACTTCAGTTAGAACTCATGTGACAGAGTTTGGTGGAGTTGATTGAGGAAGTTAGTGGAGTTGTATTCGGTTTAACTAATCTAAACATAGTTGAGCTATTTGTATTCAGTTTAACTAATTGATACAATTAGTGAGAGTGGTGTGAATTAATTATTAATTAATTCACTAATTATAAACTCATTAATCAACTAAAGAATGCATCAGTTAACTTTAGTGCATGGACAGTTTCAGTGGAGACTAGTGCAGAAATAGGTGAAAGAGCAGGTTAACTATCAGTTGTGACTATACAGTTGCTATTTGCAACACACAGATAGGTGGAGAAGCCCATGAGGATTGCGCAGTACAAGGCAGGTGGTTTATCTATTTAATGAAGCCATCCCATAGCATTGATTACGCAATAGAGGCTGGCTATCAAGTGGCAAAAGATTGGAGCATGTGTTTTGCTAGATCTAGCTTGATAGTGTGTAGCATTTGAGGGTGTGCATGAGAGCTTGTGAGGAGCTTGTGTACTATGATTGTTACATGATCTCCATGACATATAATATACATATAGTTGGGGTTTTCAGCTTTAAGCTTTCCCATTAAATACTGTGTTCATATATGTGATTGTTTGTGGTTTTAATGTATGCATGCAATTGATGTTATTTCCGCATGTGATGATCAATGGTAGAAGAGATTTTGTATTATGCATGAAGCTAAAATAGTGTGTGATCAGGAGAATCTCGGTGAATAATATATTAGTTATTCAAATTTCTACATGGTATCAGAGCGATATTGATCATTGGAGAAATTGCAAAACATTGAAGCGGTTGAGTTTTGTGCTGGTGGAATTCGAATTTGCAGCAGTGTTTTCTTGGTGTCGAAGTTGAGATGTCTTTCAACGGATTGCGATTGGAGTATGCCCTTGAGGGCAGCTCGAATTATATTGCATGGAAGGACAAGATGTAGGTGGTGCTGGATGACAATGGGTTGAAGGAGTTCATAGATGCAGAAATTCCAAAACCTACTTCTAGTGATGCTTCCATACTTGACGCATGGCAAAAGAAGACATCAAAGTGTCAAAGGATTCTGTTGGAAGGTGTGAAGGATCACATAGTATCCAACCTTCATGGTAAGGCTTCTCCATTCTTGATGTGGAAAGCTTTGACAAATTTATTTCAAAGCAAGAGCGATCAGAGGAAGTTGGCGCTTAAGGACAAACTCAAGAACATAAAAATGGAGAAAGGCGACAGTATGCCCAAGTACCTCACGAAGTTCATCCAATGCAGGGATGAGCTGGGAAGTGTGGGGGTGACTATTGATGATGAGGACTTGGTGAGCTTGGCTCTCCTTAGGCTTCCTAAGAGTTGGCATTCCTATCAGGACTCTGTCAATGGTCGGGAGAAATTGCCAGGATGGGAGCGACTTTGGTCGGATCTTGTGCAAGAGGAGATAAGGCGGAGTACCAGGGACAGATCTTCATCAAAGAACTCTGATGAAGAGAATTGCGCTTTGGCTGCCAAAGCAAAGAAGGGGAAGAGCAAGAAAGCTTCTCATTCCGGTGCGAAAGGCAAGAAGCAGGACATGTCCAAGGTGAAGTGCTTTCACTGTCACCAACACGGACATTACACCACTAATTGTCCACAGAAGAAGAAAAATAAGCAGGCTGCTGGATCTGCAGCTGGAGAGGCCTTAGCCTCGCAGTTTGAGCTGGATTTTTCACTGATCGCATGCTTGGTCTCAAGTGTGATGGGTTCAGTGTGGTTTCTGGACAGTGGTGCATCTTTTCACATGACAAGAGATCGAGATTTGTTTACTGATCTGGATGAGAAAGATCTTGGAGTGCACATCGAGATGGGCGATGATGGTAGATACAGTGCGACCGGTATCGGTACCATTTCCTTTGAGAGGGAGTCTGGTAAACCCTTCGTATTGAAGGAAGTGATGCATGTTCGAGGATTGAAGAAGAATCTTATCTCTGTGGCGATGTTAGAAGACAAGGGATATGATGTTGTCTTTAGCGAGGGAAAGGCTTTCCTGCGCAGTAAGGCAACTGGTGAGACCCGGAGGATAGGGGTTCGAGTTCAGAACCTTTATCAATTGCGGGTAGATGGCTGTGCAGCAATGGCAGGCAAGGCAGAAGGAGTGGTGAGCCGGGATGATGGCGAGTTGTGGCACCGGAGATTGGGCCACCTTCACCATGGAGCTTTGAAGATACTGCAGCAGATTTATATTGGGCTTCCTAAGGGTACTCTTGCGCAGTCAGATCAGTGCAAGGGATGTACCTTGGGAAAATTTGTGAAAGCCACCTTTCACGAGAAGGATAGTCGTGCCACGACGATCCTTGAGAGAATTCACACAGACGTGTGTGGACCTTTCTCAGTAGCTTCAATAGCAAAGCACATGTATTATGTGATATTTGTTGATGATTTTTCTCGTAAGTGCTGGATCTTCTTCATGCAGAAGAAGAGCGAGACATACTCAAAGTTCTGTGAGTTCAAGGCACTGGTTGAGAAATAATCAGGGAAGCAGGTGATTGCTCTAAGGAGTGATAATTGTGGTGAATTCATCTCGGCTAAATTCAAGGAGTTCTGCAGCGCAGAAGGGATTCGGAGAGAGCTCATCGCACCCCATAACCCACAACAGAATGGGGTGGCTGAGCGGAAGAACAGAACGATCGTGGGTGCTGCACGGGCGATGTTGCATGATGAGGGCCTACCCCTTCACTTGTGGGCTGAGGCATCTGTCTCTTGAGTATATGTGCAGAACCGTTGTCCTCACAGGATACTTGGCATGAGTACACCCGAGGAGGCGTTTTCTGGTAAGAAGCCCGATATTTCCCATTTGAGGATTTTTGGTTCACCTGTTTACATTCATGTGAAGAAGGATGCCAGGAAGAAGCTAGAGCCGACTGCGGAGGTTGGGATATTTGTGGGGTACAATGATATGCCCCACAATTATCGTGTGTATTTTCCAGACAATCGCAAGACTGTTGTGCGACGGGATATCAAATTTCATGAGGAGAAAGCCATGAAGTGTTCGCTTGAGAGGGAGCCACACTTGCATGCAAATGAGGAGCTATTAGTTCCTAAGGATGAGCCTCAGGATGTGGATCAGCCACAAGAGGAGGTTCATGGAGTGGAAGAGACCACTCAGGCAACGCGAACCATCAGAGGGTGGAAGCGCACTACAGAAGCTGAGCAACTGGCTCAAGATGCAGAGAAGGTTGTAGGAGCACCTACATCACAGCGCAAATAGAGATAGTCACCTGATCGGTATACTTGATACATGGCTCTTATGAGCAAGTGTATCGTGATAGAGCCATCCTCTTTCGAGGAAGCTGTGGAGGACCCCGCATGGGTAGATGCCATGGTGGAAGAGTATGATTCAATTGTCAGAAAGAGTGCATGGGAGATTGTCCCGAGACCGGAGGGGAAATCAGTGGTGGGTTCGAGATGGATCTACAAAGTGAAGTAGGCAGTTGACGGGAGTGTGGAGAAGTACAAGGAAAGATTTGTTGCCCGAGGCTTTTGACAGATTGAGGGGATTGATTATGAGGAGACCTTTGCACCTGTCACAAGGTATTCTTCCATATGGACGATTCTTGCTCTCTCAGTGCAGATGGGGTGGCACATTCATCAGATGGATGTGAAGACTGCATTCTTCAACGAAGTCATTGAGGAGGAGGTGTACATAGAGCAGCCCGAAGGTTTCAAGATCTTCAGCAGCGAGTCGCATGTGTGCAGGCTCAAGAGAGCACTGTATGGGTTGAAACAAGCACCTCGTGTTTGGTACACACGGATAGATAGTTATTTCACTGGACTTGGATTCTCCAAGAGTGAGGCAGATCCGAACCTATACCAGATTGTGGTGGAGGGTAAGTTGCTGATCATTGTACTTTATGTAGATGATTTGATTTTGACAAGTGATGAACTATTGATACACTCATGCAAGGCTGATCTTGCAAAGGAGTTTGAGATGAAGGACTTGGGCCTCCTTCATTATTTCCTGGGATTGGAAATTTGGCAGCGCAGTGATGGACTGTTTGTTTCTCAGGGTAAGTATGCCCGGGAGATACTGGAGAAGTTCAACATGCATGGCTGCAAGCCTGTTGATACTCCTCTTCCTGGAGGTTGGAGGAAGGAGGATGCTACTTCGGCGGAGGTAGTGGATGCCATTATTTATCGACAGTTGGTGGGGTCGCTTATGTATTTGGTCAATACACGACCCGACATTTGCTATGCTGTTAACCAGCTTTCACAAGCTATGGTTAAGCCAACCAAGCTCTACTGGAAGGCAGGCAAGCATGTATTGAGATATCTTAGAGGCACATCGGGATATGGATTATGGTATAGACAGTCAGATGAGGTGAAGCCATGTGGCTTCACGGATGCAGATTGGGCAGGGAGCCCAATGGATAGAAAGAGCACATCTGGAGGGATTTTCAGTATCGGGTCGACAACAGTTTCTTGGTACAACATGAAGCAGAGATCCGTGGCACTCAGTTCAGCAGAGGCCGAGTATATGGCAGCGAGTTTGGCTGCATGCGAGGCTATATGGATGAGGAAGATCCTGGTCGGGTTGTTCGGTTCACACTTAGAGCCTACTGTGATTTATTGTGATAATCAGAGTTGCATCAAACTCTCAGTTAATCCAATATTTCATGATAGATCTAAACACATTGACATCTGGTATCATCATATCAGAGATTGTGTGCAGCGGAAGATCATGTTACTTTCATACATTCCTACGGAGGATCAGGATGCTGATATCTTGATGAAGGCGCTCACCAGGAGCAAATTCGAATACCACAGGGGCAGGATAGGGGTTGCAGATAATCCTTATCTTGTTGAGAGGGAGTGTTGAGATTGCAACAAGACGATGGGCTTAGTGGAAAGAAGTCGGCTTCACTAAGTGGGCTCGCAGGCTATTTTTGGCGCAAAGTCTATTTTTAGACTATGTCTATTTTTAGACATATGGATCATGTTCTATGAGTTGCAGGATGCTATTTGTGGATGGTTGGTCAAGTCGGAAAAAATAGATGGACTTCTATTTTTAGAGATATTGGGCGGAATCTATTTTTAGATTGCTAGTCTAAAAATAGATATGTCGAATATTATTAGCTCTTAATAATATTTGGACTCTAAACATTATCTTATTCTCTTGGAGCACTTCAGTTAAGTGCACAGATGTGGCACGGGAGCTGACAGAAGGAATTACGCTATTCCTGAGGGTTATGTGGAGCTATTGCATGAAGACTTCAGTTAGAACTCATGTGACAGAGTTTGGTGGAGTTGATCGAGGAAGTTAGTGGAGTTGTATTCAATTTAACTAATCTAAACATAGTTGAGCTATTTGTATCTAGTTTAACTAATTGATACAATTAGTGAGAGTGGTGTGAATTAATTATTAATTAATTCACTAATTATAAACTCATTAATCAATTAAAGAATACATCAGTTAACTTCAGTGCATGGACAGTTTCAGTGGAGACCAGTGCAGAAATAGGTGAAAGAGCAGGTTAACTATCAGTTGTGACTATACTGTTGCTATTTGCAACACACAGATAGGTGGAGAAGCCCATGAGGATTGCGCAGTACAAGCCAGGTGGTTTATTTATTTAATGAAGCCATCCCATAGCATTGATTACGCAATAGAGGCTGGCTATCAAGTGGCAAAAGATTGGAGCATGTGTTTTGCTAGATCTAGCTTAATAGTGTGTAGCAATTGAGGGTGTGCATGAGAGCTTGTGAGGAGCTTTTGTACTATGATTGTTACATGATCTCCATGACATATAATATACAGATAGTTGGGGTTTCCAGCTTTAAGCTTTCCCATTAAATACCGTGTTCATATGTGTGATTGTTTGTGGTTTTAATATATGCATGCAAATGATGTTATTTCCGCATGTGATGATCAATGGTAGAAGAGATTTTGTATTATGCATGAAGCTAAAATAGTGTGTGATTAGGAGAATCTCGATGAATAACATATCAATTATTCAAATTTCTACATAAAGGACCCCTATTAGGTGGTGTCAACCTATAAGGAAGTGGCAGGTCCATGGTACATCCATTGGATGGAAGGTTTCATGTGAGATAATGATGGAACAAAATGGGGCAATAGGGAAGGCTCCAAGCCACATGGCATGGTACAAGGGTAACTGTGATGAGGAATCCCATGCATGGGTGTATAGATGTAGGAGGGAGAAATTATGCTACATGAGTTACCGAGCCCTTTGTTTTTCCACCCTTCATCTAATGCCTTTTTCCTTTTTTTTGATTTTTTCTTTCTTTTAACTACTCGTGGCTCCATAGAATGAGAGCATGATGTGAATGATATATCGGTGGACACCCCTTTAAGGTTGGGTAGTTCATCGCCTTCAGGGTTGGGACAATCATGGGTTCCTTAATGATGCGGGGGGCTCACATGGGGGCCCTGGGAACCAAGGTGATGGCTACAATCATAAGTGTAGAACTCATGTTTAGCTTTTTCCCACATACTTTCAATTTTTATGTCCTCGCCTTATTTTGCATTTTATGGTACATTTCTTGTTGTAAGTAGACAAAATATTCTTTTAAATTTCTTTTTAGTTGCATCAACCTCCCGCATCATTCCAGGCATTTTGAAAGTGTGGAAGAAGGGGAGGGGGAGGCTATCTCCTAAAATGGACAATTGAAAAATGTGGACCCAAATAGAAAAATATGTAGAAAAGGGTTATAATGAGTGAAGAGGGGAGTGATGTATGTGATGTCGGGAAGCAGACCTACTGACCAAAAATAGGTTTTACCATGCGATTACCCACTCCTAAATCTAGTAGCCAATAGAGGAGATCCCACGATACTAGGATACAAAACTAACCACCAAGTTGGACAAGAGAACAAAATTATAAACCAAGTCCATTATTTTTATCAAATCCCCTCACCAATCCATGTCCAAATGTGTCCATGGTAAGTGAGAAAAAAATACCTAATTACATAATGAAAATTCATACCTTTGAAATTTGGAAGGCCCAACTGAAATATATGATCATAACATGGGGCGAGGGCACATAATGGCTTGCTCGGGTGACGGAAAATGGAAACACATCGGGTTGTCTGGTGGATGCAAGGGGATTGTTGGATGCTAGTTGAAGACAAATCTAGGAGAAAATTTCTCTTATGGTTGTCGCCCACTTGGTGGTGGGTAATAGGCACCAACCTACGAGACACTAATCCCTTTTCTACTTTTTAGGCATAACCTACAAAACTAATCCCATCTTGTTTAACCCCAGTAGACACCAATACCTTTGTATTTGTAGCGCTAGCCTCTGAGGAATGCAAATCCCTCGTTGCTGCAAACACCTGCATCCTACAAGAGACACCAATCCCCCATGCTACAATGTTTGTGGGTACCAGCTTACAAAGAAAGAAAACAATCCCCATTCTTACCAAATATTCGCAGGCACCAAATTACTTCTTGAGTCTTCACTGGCTTCTTCACAATGCCTATTAGATGCTTTTGTTTTTCACCAAGTTTGCTTGCTGTGACATTCACTGGGTCTATTAGTTGCTTCTTCCTTCCCCCGGTCCACTTGCTTCTTCCTTCATCGGGTCTACTTCTTCGAAAACTTGTTGCTTTCAGGATTCTTCCTAGAATGAACTTGCATGACATACCCTGTAATTTTTCCAAATCTTGGTTTGAAATTTCTACCATAGGTACTTGTAGATCTATTCTCAATGTCCATTCCTGGAGTCTAAAACATCTAAGAAAAGAAAGTTAGCAAAAATTCCATTGGCCTATTTGAAGCCTTCACTTTAGGAGCATTCATGAACACTAAAGTCCTCATATCATATCTAAAAAATTGTAGTGACAATTTCTTAAATTTCTACAAATACCTTGGAGACCTCTTCTCTTTTGACTTCATATTTCATGATTTGAAACATCTACAAGAAAGAAAGTTATAGTAACAATTCCAAGCTAACTTGTTTCAAACATGCTTTGAAGACGTCAGGAACATAACTATCTAATATCTCAGTAACAGAAAAACAAGTCTGAATTTTTTAGCATAGGTAACTTGAGATCTCTCCCTACTGTCTCCTCCAATTTCATAGTGTAATTATCTAAGTGTGTTATGATGAAAATACAAATTGACATGTTTGAAGTATATTTTATAAGCATTCGGGAAGCTATTCCACTCAAATCGTATCTCCAAAATTATCTTAGAACCAAGGTTTGAAAATTTCAACCATAGTTACATGAAAATCTCCACTTTAGTGCCTCAAGTTTAACGATCTTGAAAATTCCTAGAAAGAGATTATAATGAAAATTTTAGGAAAATTATTCACCCCATGAATCACATTTTCGCTTGCACCTATAAACTCTAAGAATGCCCCAAAAATTATTCCTCGACTCCTCTTGTGACTTCAAATCTCCTCTTGTTTTTATTGTGTTCAAATGAGCTCCCATATGCCTTTTATTTATAATGTTTATACATTCACTTATTGGGATGACCTGTAAAACTAGTCAATTAAACTTCCTTGTACTTTGGTTGGGTCATCTTGATTAAATATTTCATATATACCCATTCTATGGAATTAAGTGTCATATACAATTGGAAAGGTATCATAATAATTTCCAACCATATATCATATGCTCCGATTTGGTTTATATAATTGAAGTAGAATTCCTTCAAAAACATGGTATCCAAATGGAATTATCAAAGATCCCAAAACAATATTTCCAACAACCTTCTTTTTTTAATCTTTATCATGGACCTATGTAGTCTCCCTTGTATTTGATATCAATGAGACCAATATTTTATAAATCAAAGCCTTGAAATTATGGGATATGAAGAAAATGTTGAATATAATGATAAGTGTTTTTCCAAACAACATATAATGTAAAAGATGGGGCATCTGAAAGTGTCGTTGTTTTGTTTGAAAGGTATGGGGACCAAGTATTGTTTATTATATATGCTTGAGTTGAGTTTCAATTAGTGGTGACGGTAGTGGTGGAGGTTGTTTTCTCTAGAGTTGTGGGTTTATCATAAGTTAACTTCGAAAATTTTGAACAATGCTTCTATAGAGGGCACCCTAGGATATGCAAAGGGAACCTGAGATAAAGGCCTTTGTGCTCCATTGAAAAAAGATAAGGTAGTAGCTAAGGAAGCGATATAGTGCTACAACAACATATTTTCCTTTGAGATTAACAAAAAAATGGATGAGATTGAGTAAGAGGACTATAAAAATACAATCAAAACCTCCTAATGATTAAGTGGATGAAGAAATATTCCCTCGTGCCAGTCATGACTCTTTTTGGAAATAGGATACCATTGATGTGGAACTTAAGAACACTTGGCCCTAATAGAGTGTGGTAAGGAATTAAGACATATAAAGCCAAGTGTGATAGCTACATCATTTGATTTAGCACTCAAAAGTAGTATTAGAAGCCACAAGGTGAGACAAAGTTGATATGGTGAAGGAGAAAATGGCGGAAGCAAGGTAGTCATAGAGACATATGCTGCCCATTGACAACCAAGTATTACCTCTCCTATAGCTTAATGTCACATAAAAAACTATAATCATCATAGTTTTTTTAAATATATATCAATTATATTATAATAATTACAAGATTAACTATGGTAGATTATCGTGGTCAAGTCTTACCCATACAAATTTCCTTTTTCAAAGAAATATAATATACTTAGCTTTCTTTGAAAACATAACATAATAAAAAACTTATTATAAACAATTTTATGTAATAAAATATAATTAATTAAAATATTATTCAAAAAAAATCTACTCATAATTAAAAAAAATAAAAAATAAATCATTTGAACTTCATAATAAAAATTCTCATAAATTCATATTTTCATGAGATTCCAATTTTTTTTATTATACTATTAGTCTATTAAAAATTGAAAAATATTTTCCTATAATATTCTTCCTTCTCTTAACTTACCAAAAATTTCAGAACCTTCTAGCATACTTCCAAAAATTTTCTTATAATATTCATCTATCCCAAAATTCCCAAAATTTCCAATAACATTCATCCATCTCTGAACTTCCCAAAAATTTCTGAAATTCATCCATTCATGAGACTCCAAAAGTTTTTATTACACTATTCATCCATTCATAGAATTTCCAGATATTTACTACCAATATTCATCCATCTCTTAACTACAAAAACTTCTCCAAAGCACTTACAAACCTACTTCCAAAAGATTTCTTATAATATTCATCCATCTCTAAATTCGAAAAATTTCTCAGAAACGTCGAACATAGTGAATCATGACGGAGATATGTTATATAAACCTGCATAAATCCAAGGTTTAATGTTTATAGCGTAATTAGATGTCATTTCGGGTGCAGGTATAAACCCATTCCCCCCGATCATCAGGATTGACACTTTGGAACCTGCCATTTAAATTTAAGGTGGACATGTTCCTCAGGAAATTAACAACGGACCATTTAGTCAAAGTCGGAAGCGGGGGGGGCGTACGTTGGGAGCTATTTCAACATCTTCATAAATAAATTCCCATCAATATGTTTGGCCGAGTTGCAAACAGAACAACGCAGTTTCAGTTGGAGAAGCAGCAGGGTTGAGTATCCATACATCTGATACCACGTGGAAACGGCCATAGCCATGTGTTGCTCCACTCTTCTCTGTCTTTTTGCTTCCTCTAAGAACACTAACTGCAAAATTCTTCCTCAGCCTCGCTACTGGGTTGGAGGCAACTCAACCCATGTCACACAGATCTCATTTACCAATCCTCCTTCAAGTTCAGTAGTAAACTGCTGTCAGGGGAGACAAAAAGAACACATTTCTTTTCAGCGGGGCAGCATTATTATTATGCACAAGGGATACATAAACCATGTCTGATTAACAGACGGTTCAGGCATCCTACTGTTTATGCAACTTCATTCACAATCAAAGTGAGTATACTGTTGTTTCATCCACCCCATCATACTTTTGTAATTGAGTGTCATCTGATGGATGTTGTGACAGAATCACTTGCTCGTTTTTCCTTTTTCAAATGCATAAACTGCGCATTTTATGAATGGTATGTATAACCATGGTAGCAGATAGGAAATAGCTGCTTGAAGTGCAGCTCAAGAAAAAAACTAGCATAACTATTCATGGGTTCAAAGTGAGTTTCAATCCCCACTGATCCAGGACAAAACTTAGATTTGGTCGTTTTTTTGACCATCTAAATTCTACTTTCCAAATCCTAACTGGGATGTGTGCATAACTCCAGCCATCGTTTGCCCCTGTTTTCATTTGTATAAAAACAATGTCATAGATGATGAAGAAAAAAGGAAGCTGTGCTAAGCTTGAGCTGTGAAGATCACTAACCAGTGTAGATTCATCTGCTCTGAGCTATTAAGCACTAAGAGATCCAAAAGCAATTGAGATGTAATTCTGTCAGTACTTAAACGATCCTAAATTCAGATGGATCTCGATGCATTGTTACACATATGTCATCATGGAGCTCACTGTTGATACTGTCCGGTTGAATGGTGCCAAACAAAATTCCTCAAGTTCCTCTTTATTCCTTTATTGGTGGTGTAATTTGTTCTTATAGTGTTATTTTATGTATGTACAGATTTGTGAATGAATATTATTTAATCCACATTCGATTTAGTATGGTTATATTTTTAATTTTTTATTATATTTTATGTTGGACTTGTTATTGCAAAATCTAACACTTTTGTACAAAGCCTCACTAACCAACCTAGATTCAGAGCAACAATGGAAGTACCATTATGCTTAAGCAACCACTCCTCTTGTTTTTTGTGGTTGGATACAGTCCACCACAAAGGAGATTTCCCTAGTAGATCTCAGAAATCAAGCAACTCAATTAGACTCAGTCTAAATGCCCCCTAAGTGTTCTACAATAGTTTCACCCAGGATAAATATACAATGATTAGGGTTTTGGGTGATTTATGTTGTAACTCAAGAAAGCAAGTTCAAGGGGTTCCTCTGGTTCAGTCTAAAGACAGAATTAACCAACAAAGGCTCAAATAAATTCTAAAAAACATGGAATCAAGAAATTACACTTGGCTGTTATAAACTAGGATTTTTAATCAGCAATTTACAACGTGTAAGAAAGTTTACAATAGAAAATAAAAATAGTGCCAAAATCTATGATAAATCAATATAAAATATTGGCTAAATAAATAAAGAGTAAATAAAGGAATAACTACAAAAAAAATTCAATGATTGAAAACACATAAATAAACCCTAGACGTTTGCCTAATTTGTTGCTGAGAAATGCATAAAAGTAGTATTTTTACTTTTCAAATAAATGCATACAAGTCTTTACCCTAGGATAACAATATTAAGACTAGTAATGCTAAAAGTAAATGATTTCGCTGTAACTTTATCCTAATTTATCCTATAAAATATAAAATAAAAATATTTAGGGTTTTTAAAGGATTGGCACAGAATAATACTAATTACCTTTCTTAATACGGGGTTAATGATGTGAAATTTTTTGAATCTAAACATACATAAATCCTACTACAATTGTCTAATTTGTATTACCTATTTGTTTCTTCATTGCTTTCAAGTTATTTACGGAATTATTTAGTAAATTCTTATGCAAATACATTGCAGCCTACACCAATATACAAATCAAGAACTTAAAAATAAATGAAGCAATCACACAAAGGACACTTATATTTGGACAAACGTCCCCGAGAGGAAAAACATAATGCGGAAAAGCTGGTGCGACGGTTCGGGGATTTGTATTATTAAGCAACGATTATTCTAAGTACAACTAGGGTGCTGAAATCCGGCTCACCCAACAGAGAAAATGCAAATGAACGGATAAAATAGTGAGTTTTACCTCCCTGTTGCCAAGTCTTCGTTTGATCAGATCGAACTAAAAAAAATACAATGCCTTCACGCCTCTGCCTTGATGAATGCATAACTGTGTGGGGATGGTACAGATCCTGGGTACCTTCTCTCTCGCATTACGCACTCTCCAAAAAATTGAGTTTAAACCCTCTGAAACTAAGAAACCCTAATCTCATTCAATTCATCTTGTCCCCTTGGAACCTTTACTTGCCAGGTCAACCGTCACCCCTTAAGGGACTATGTCACCTCTCACAGTGGGCTGTCTTGCTTCCTCGCTCTCTCCTCTTGCCCTTGCTGCTATGGACTCTTGGTCCTTTGACCAACAACTACTTTTGCCCCTCAACATTTCTTGAATCACTCGGATCTTATCTTCGTCCAAGCATTGCTCTGTCGAGAAGAATTCAATCTCAAGATTCTTGTGTATGTTTTCTCAAGCTGACCTAAAAAATTCAATCTCAAGATCTAATATTTAATCAACGACTAAGATTAAAAAAGACTTGATCCTTGTCACTTAGAAACTTTTTCACCCACAATTATATTAATTCACTTTAATTATTTTAATTCTCTAAGTTTCGCATAGGCTCCATTAAAAATAATTAATTATTTGAAATAGCATTCATTCCGGGTCGTTCTCAAACCATTTACGGGTCTTGGAGATCTCACGTGTTCTAGCCCCTCACAAAATTTTGAAGCTAGATCATGGGTGCCTACCCAAAAATCAACACTCCCTTTTAGCGAGGATAGATCTAACAATACTTCTCACCGAAGCATCACCGCGATCACGACATCGGTTCTCTTGCCATTGCTTGTTGCTTGGCTGTTGCCCTCATCCATTACTTGTTCTTTTGCAATCGTACGGTACCCATGACTACTATGCCCCATCAACTGCACATCCTACCGGATTTTGTCTTTGTAGCTCCATCTCAAAAATGCGCATCATGCGCCTTAACATTGCCCACCTTACGCTGCTTTGCCTTGCAACTCGGTTTGAGAGTTAAGCAACTAAGGCATCCCAAATGCGGCTTATCATGAAAATGTGATCATTCTGGATGCATCGTCTCAGAAGCTTCCTGCTTTTATGTCTTGCATTGACCTTTATAGTCTCTTTGCTGTGATGTTGCCTTTCCTTGCGTAAGCAATAACACCCTTTGTGCAACTAACGTTATTCTTTGTACGCTCACACCTCTTGCTTATACTTTCTTGTTGCTAGACTTTGGCATCTGGCTGCGCCTTGTTGCTCCATCATCCCTCGCACTAATGACTCTCGTCATTTTTGCTACTATCATTAAGAGGCTCTCGTAGCCATATGTGATCGAAGTTTGGGCACCTCAGCCAATCCTTCCCCTCACATTTGTGGCTGACCTACAACTCCATCGCCCCACTTCTTGGGTGCAAGCACTCATGGCATCCATCATCATCATCCTCATCGACTTGGTGGAAAGCGACCTTGATCAGTTCCTCCTTGCCCTTCTTCTTGGCAGAGGCACTACGTGTAGTCGATTTCACATTGAAGCATTTGACCTTCGAGGGTCTTCTTCTTCATCTCTGCTACCCTTGCTATCCCTTAGATGCGAGAGCCACATCTTCCTCTTCCTCCTTCTTGACTTTGATCCCATTCTTCTTGCTTCCGCCTTGGTCCTTTATGCAGTCTTCTTATCAAAGAGTTGCCCACATCTCTTCCCAACTTGGAAGAAGCGACACATACAAAAAATATCTTGGACAAAGTCTTCCGAGTCTTAGAGTGTGCATTTAGGGCGGTCTTGACCATAAGTCCACCATACGGTCTAGCCCCTACGGAAGCTTGTTGATCTCGGATCCCTTGCAATCGATGAGGAAGGAACGATCTCTTCTCTCTTCGCATCACAGGAAACCAATCTCGAGTTGGTTCTCAAGCAACATCTTCATTTGGACGAAAAGATCACGGTACATAGTGGTCAAAGCCTCCCACATTTCCCTTGCTATGTTCTTCTCGGCAATATGTGAGATCACATGATCCTTGACTTCGTCCATGATCATGCGTTTTGCTTTTGCTGAGAGGATCAACATCCGTGGAACAATAATTGTGTTCGAGGCACTTGGTCCTTGATGCGATGCTCATCAAAAGCTGTCGGATCACGGCCTTCTAGATGACAAATTTGGATACTCCCATCCAACACATCTTCGATCCCTCGGTCCATTCACCCGAGCATCTCTTTGCTCAACTAAGTGTCCGAACAAGTACCTTTCTCCCTCTTCCTTCTTTGCCCCACATCAAAACTCGGATACGGATTTCTTTGGCGATAGAAGCCCTCTGGCCAATATCCCAAATTGAGATTAACGATAATAGAAGTGCAAATAGTTAGAATCTCGCCATCACTCCTCACCGAAGCAAGTCATCATACACTTTGTCACCTCACAAGGTGACCTATCTTAGTCAACCCATGAAACCACCGGTCATGGGCTTCTCCCTCCAAGTGTAGTGCAACCACCTTGATGGTCTCCAACTACGCTCATCTCGTTAAGAGCTGGAAATAAATGTCCAGCTTCTCCATGTTGAGATTTTGGGGTAGCTTGAGATGTGCTCTAGCTCCCAAATTTTGTGGAGGAAGTAGATACATGAAATCTCCAAAGGTAAAAAGCGTTGAGAAGAATTCCACCGGGTTTAAGAGATATTTAATTAATTAATATTTTTAATTAAGGACCCTAAGTCTAACTTAGGGAAATTAAAAGGTTAAAGTGAATTAAATTAAAACATGTGATATGAGAATGACTTAAGTGACGGATCGAAACGGCTTCTAATCTTAGCCAGATTGATTAGAAGTTAGATCACGACCGTTGATGTTTCAACGAGAAACGTATAAAGAGAAAAGTTTGGGGTCGGTTGGAGAACACACACATTGGCGGAGGCACTAAAGCTAAGTTGAAATTCTAGGGTGTGGTTTGCTAAGAATTTGAGGCTTGCGGTCGCGCAGGGGCGTGTTGGCAAGGGATGATACAGTCCCGAGCCAAAGAGCTCGCAAGCCGGTGAGAGGTGGCATACCAAGTAGCGCATAGGCATCCCGAGCCACGCGGTCAGGCGGAGGTAGCGAGACCCGCCGAGTCTAGTCGGGGGATTGCGCGAGAGGCGGTGTCAACACCTTCGGGGGTTCGACCGGCCGCTACGAGCGATGCGGTGGCGCTTAGGAGCGGCGGGGTTCCGTTGAAGCCCAAGGGCTCGGGCGACGTGCCGTAACCCTGCAAACACATTCCTCGCTGAAATTAATTTGATTGTGCTAGCATCGGATGTGCTCTAAGTCTCAAACTTTGTGGAGAGGCTTAGACACATGTATTCCACATAAATCGAGAAATTGTTTTGGGAAATTCTGGGAAACAGTTTTATTTGATAAATTAATTATTTTTAATGAGACCCTAAGTCTAAACTTAGGAAATTATAATAATTAATGGAGTTAATATAAACATGGTGAAAATTCTAGAAAAAAACGAGATCAAGTCAAAATGTAATCTTAACTTAGGTGATTGGTGATCTAATCTCGGTCGTTGAAGTCTCAACGAGAAGACTATAAAGAAGACTCCGGGGTCATTTTGGAAAGACACACCAAAGAGGATTGAAGTGATCGATTTCTATTTTGGTAGAAAAATTGCCTAGGGGAGAAACTTCGATCTAGAGATCTTTGCGAAGGGTAGAGACGGTATTCGGAGAGAAGTCTTTCTCGGTGGAGAATCATTAGAAGAGAAGAGGGCGAGAGAGAGATCCAACAACTCCAACGCGAGCTAGAGGGCCGACGTGAAACCACACGGAGAGGGCAAGAGAATACGAAGGGTTTGTGAAAAGAATCGTTCCGAAACACGGGAGCCGAGTTGTGAGACCGAGAGGCGAGGGTGGGGGAGTGGCCGAGGAACGGATCGATTCACAAGAGTGAGTGATGCAATGCCCAAAGGGTTGACGGGCGAGGTGCACGGTCGGCGGCGAGAAGGCGGCGGATCTTGTCGGAGAGCATCTCATTTGGTATTTGGAATGCGTGCAAAGATTTGCCAATGATAATGTGAGGTAACCTCACTAATCATTACATCAATGATATTCCTTGTAACTAAATTGTCTGGTGACGTTAGAATATATTCGGGATTTCTGCTTTGCTTAATAAAAAAGCCCTCAAATACGTTGTTGCACCAATTTTTCTCGCATTGGGTTTTTAAATTTTTGTTTGTCCAAAAATAATGGTCTGTGTGATGTCAAATCTAGTGCCGAAACCCCGGGGCCTTCGAGACGGGAAGGGCCGAGAAGGTCGAGATCCAACTTGACGAGAAGAGCCAACTAACGAGAGGTGACACGAGATCTTTGCGTAGGGCTCATTAGCTCGGAAGTTTAGCCGGTTCAACTTTCCGGTGTCGGTGTGAGGTAACCTCACTTGCTATTTGTTAGTTAGATTCTACGTGTGGATGGCCGGCCAGGCATCCCAGTTGTATTCGAGTTATTGCACAATAAATAAACCCTCATCTGGCACATGGTTTTCCCGCATTGGGTTTTAAGGGGGACATTGGTCCAAAAATAATGGTGTCATGTGCCTATGATTTATTCTTGCTTAGATCTTGTTTAGAAGCTTAATTATTTTTCGCGGTTAATTTGTGAAGGGTACATGAGTGTATGAGTTTGATATTTATCGTAGATCATAGTAAATAATTTGTTCGAGATAACAAATAGAATAATTCTCATCGATTCTTTATGATGGGATTATTACCCGGATCTAGGAATTTTCACGAACGGAGTGCGATTGCTTTCGGTGTGGAGTTAGAAACAATGCAAAGTATTCGATAGACGATTAGGATAGTTGCAATCGAGACTCGAGCCAGCAGGCGCATCACTCACCGAACATAGTTGGTTGATGCTTTGGATGATTCTGATTCTGCGGTTGTTGTAGTTGCAACGATGGTAGATGAGAGGAAGTTGCGGTGCGGTGTAGTGTTGGCGGCGGGGTCGGCAACAGCACGGATGCGACTCATATCAAAGGATTGCGCATTGGTTGGTGGCGACGATAGCTAGACATGAGTAGCGTGACGAGAGATGATGCGAACGGGGTGTTGTGGCGGCGGTGCAACACTAGAACACATTCTCGCTAAGAGGGGGTGTTGGTTTGCGGCATCGGATGTGTTCTAGCCTAGGGTACACATTGGAGAGGCTAGAGGTACGAGTTCTCCAAAACCCAAAAATCATTCAAAATTTCTTACAGTGACTTAATTAGATTATTAACCAATTTTTTTGATGTTTCCTATGTCTAAAGTTAGGAAAACGGGTTAATTAATGAAATTAATTAAGTCGAGGTGAAATTCTCTAAGTGGCCAGCAGTTGACTCTAAGATGATCCTAGCCATTGATTGAGGTTTTAATCCCCATTTGTTGGTGCTCCAACAAGAAATTATAAGAGGAGTCGATGTGGTGATGGAGAAGTCACTTGGAAGTTAATTTGTTAATGGAATCGATTTCCCGGAGTAGCAACGATCGATTCTTGGAGAAGTCAATGAGATCGAAACGGTGTGAGGGCGAGACGGTGGTTGGAGGAAAGATTTGTAGATTCGGAGGCCGGTAGCAAGAAGGCGGAGTTATCCCGAGCGTGTGAAAGGCTTTGTGTAGTAGCTTCAATGAGGCGGTTCGATTAGGAGGAAGGAAAATCGTTCTCGGTTCTACAAGTAGGAAGAAGTCCCCGGAAGGGCTAGGGAGGCGATTTACTCGGCTGTCCAGAAGGCATAACGACTTTAGCGAGCCTAGTCGAAGACAGCGAGTCAACTTGACTAGACGGGCGGTCAGAGGTTGACATAGAGCTCTAGGGAGACGAGTTTCGGTCGGCATGCCGTGCGAAGTGCACAGCTTGTGGGAGAAGGGTAATTTTACCTTTAGTATTTTGTCCCGGTTACTGTGCTTGTTTGGATTGCCGGTTGGGCATCCATGAGTAACTGCTACGATTTCCTCTTTTTGCATAGTAAAATAAAACCCTCATTTCTTTTCGGTTTTCCCAAGTTGGTTTTTTCGGGGGATTTAAATAAAAATAAATGTGCTCATTTTATGTGTGTGATAGCATTTTTTCCGGTGTTTATTTTTAGGTTTGTTGTTGTGAAGGTTGCGGTGTGATTTATTCGGTATTTATCGTAAAACACAATAAATAAATTGCTAAATTAATTAGCAATTAAGAGAATAATTCCCGATTCTTGTAATAGGATCCCAGAGTTTAGATTTTTCACACTTAAACCCAAAATATTATCATCAAATCCTAAGAAGCTAGGGTTTTATCGTATGCCTAGATACTTTTATTCTTCTTTTGTCACACACACCTACCAGGTTAGTGAGAAAAAACACTAACCCCAAATTGGTGTGGTTGGTGGCTAACTAGAAGGAAATTTCATCACCTATACTCAACACACTCGTTTAAGCTATCTCCTAACCTAGCTATGGAAATTGGTCCCTAAATGGAAAAATAAGTTAAAAGATGTGATGTTTATGCTTAGGATGTTAGAGTGAAGTTGATTACTTTTTTTAGATTACAAGCAAATATATTATGAGCAATATCAACACATGAAGTAATAAGCATATATAAAACCAATGCCTTCAAAATATTGCTAAAAAATCAAGGTACTTGCTCAAAATAAATGAAATGCTTCAAATGGAAGCACAAACAATCTTGAAAAAATGAAACAAAAGATATTAGCACAATAAAATATCAATGCAAGATAAAAATGCTTTCAAAGTAAATGATCATTTATTATAATGACTGAAATAATATCTTGCAAAATGAAACTAATTAGAATTCTACTTGCAAAATATAGATGATATGATACTTGCCAAAACAAAGTATTCAATTCAACACATATTCATAAATGACAAGTGTATGGATTATTTGCAAATAAACAATAAGATGTGCTTAATATGAAATGCCTAAATAAATTGGATGCAACTATCTTGGTTACTTTTAAATTCTAAATGCTTAATCTAGGTGAGAGATCCTCCCTCTTGAACTCTTACCAAAGGGTAAAAAATTGGGGTATTGTAAGAAAGAGGGGTCGAGGACACGATGGTGTTATTAACGATACCCTTCTCCCCAATCTTACGAGCTAGCATGTGCCTTCGTTCATACGAGGGGACAAGCCACCCCCTCCATAGCTGAGGCTCACACATTCTTTACCTTGCTTCGTGCCAATTGGAAGAATTTTCCAAGAAAGTTTTTTCCCTGTATTTCTATCAACCAAGCTTATGCTTGGAGGTTAATTAATTAAAATGCAACTAAATTAAAATGCCTAATATGATATGCAAGTGAATTTGAAGTAAAAGATGGAATTGCTTTAAGTAAATATGCTCCTAAAATCACTTTTATGGTTGCTCAAATGGCAATGAGATGCATAGCTTCATGAAAAATTGAAATTGTGAGTTGCTAAAGACAAATGATAAACCAATAACAAGCTAAAGCAAATGAAGCTTGAAGTTTGTGAGCAACTAAATTGCATGTAAAGTAAATTGCAATGCTTTTAAAGATAAACTTGAGATTTGTACTCACAAAAGCTTTTGCAAAAGGAACTTTATACTTGAGAAAATATGATTAGCTTGACATGCAATTTAAATATGGTTGCTTTGAAAAGATAAACTTGTCAATACACAAGCTAGCCCAATATTCTCAAAATGAAATGTGGTATAACAATAAAGCATCAATTACTTAGACAAGTGCCAAACTAAATGTATCAAAGTTTGCTAAAGAAAATAAAATGCTTGCACAAAATAAGTGAATTGCTTTGCAAATGAAAATGTAAACTTGAAATTTGTAGCAATAATGATAAGTAGTGCAAGTTTAAAGTATGTACCAAACTTGAAGACAATGATTGCGATTTGTGTTACTTCGAATTAGAGCATGCATATGTATGAAGAAAGAGAAATGGAAAATGTCAAAGGCAATAAAGTCAATCCACCCTCAATTCCTCTCCCTAAAATGGAGGAATGAGTGCCAATGGGTAGGACCCACACTCAAGCAATAGAGGCTTTATTATCATGGTTTTACAATGATGACTAGGAGGCCTCTTAGAGAAATTTTTTTGCCCAAGGAATTGATGAGGAAGATACAATGTGAGATCGGGAAACAACAAAGAAATCCCTTCAAGTATGGGAGCCTAAACGGAGATGAAGAAGTTCTAAAACTAGAGAATACAAGCTCCAAGATGATACCGATATAGCCTCTTTCACAAAATCTTATAATGCCCACGACCTCATGAGTGAGACTTGAATCTTGAGAAGAAGACCTACAAAAGAGAATGTTAGGGCTGCAAAACTAAAACAAGAGTTAGTGTGAAAAAGAGAGCATGTTAGTGGATGATAATGCTACAAAATAATATATACAAGAACGAAATCAAATGATGTCCCATCACTCGTCTAACATGAGAAGCTCTTGAATAGCTAGATAATGAAATAAACACAAGATCAAAAGATATAAATGGTTTTTTTTAATATTTTGACTTATGCCTAAATATGTGAAAAGGAGAACCTTGCAAGAACAAGTACTTTCAAAATATTATATCTATGAAATTCAAATAACATTAGAGAGCTCCTTGAAAACAATGCCAAGAGTGGGTTGGTCTCTTGAGGCTTCCCCTCACACTTGATAGTTAGGTTAAAAAATGATCCTCTACAAAAATTCCAACACACATTAGCTCATATGGATTAAATCAATAAACAATGGCAAGAGAACTCTAGAATTTGTATGAAAATAGATGGGAGTTGTCAATGTAGATGTAGTGTTAGCGACAATTCGGCGGGGTCCATGACAACACGGATACAACGTATATTAGAGTTGTGCGATAGTTGGTGGGCAACAATAGTGAGACATCGAGCGAGCGTGACGGGAGATGATGTAGAGACAGGTGTTGCTACGAGTTATGTGACAACTTACTAGAACACATTCCTCACTAAGAGGAGTGTTAGTTTTTAACCAGCATCGAAGGTGTTCTAGCCATGAAAATTTGTGGAGAGGCTAGAATACACGAGATCTCAATTCAAAAATCGTTCTGGAAATTCCACCTAGAAGTGACTTACTCGAGATTATTAACCAATTTTTTTAATGTTTCCTAAGTCTAAACTTAGGAAAACAAGTTAATTAATCGGTATTAATTAACTCAGAGCAAGAATAGTCTAGAAACTCTCACAAATCGATCCAGAGATGATCCTAGCCATCGATTATGTTTTAATCTTGGTCGTGGATGCTCCAACGAGGGATTATAGAGGGAGGTCGTGTGACAGTGGAAGGCATGACAATTCGATTTCTTGGCGATTGATTTCAGGTAACGGTCGGTTGCCGGAGGAGAGGGCGAGAGATCGAAGTAGTGAGAGAGAGCGGTAGGTGAGGGGTTTTGGAGGAAGTGATTCCGGATCCAACGAGTGCATTTGCGGACGGAAAGAACCACGAGAGAAGTTGATGCGGGAATGCAACAGCAACACAGAAGGTAAGTTCGATTTGCTTTGAGAGGAAAGACGTCTTAAGTTCTAGAGGGCGGGAAGGAGTCTCGAGTGCCGGAGAAGCATGTTCCCAACCAACAAAGAGAACGACTTCATCGGGAACCGATCCTAAGGCTTGACGTCAAGCAGTGCGCAATGCGATGTAGCGGGTTGGAGGGCCAGAAGTTTAAAAGGCAAGTTGTGCCGAGGAGATTTTGTGGGGGTGAGAAAATTCCTCATTGGATTTTTTTCCGGTATTTTTCTCTATAGGATTGCCAGATTTTGGGCATCCATTTGTACTCAAAAATTTCTCTTCTGCATAATAATAAAAACCCTGTTCTTCTTTGCATAGTTTTCTCACATTGGGTTTTTTTAAGTTTTTGTCCAAAAATAATTGTTAATTTTTTATGTGTGTGTGCTAGCATTTTATTCCCATGTTTATTCTTCCACAAATTTTTTTGTGTAGATTGCGATGTGATTTATGCGATGTTGCCGAAACAAACAACAAATAAATTGTTAAATAAAATTAACAATTATGAGAATAATTTCTGATTCTTTATAATAAATTTTAGTTTGGAATTTTCACAAAAAAAATTTATCGTATGGATACTACCCATGGGTGATGGGTAACAGTACATGTGGTACAGAGGTTAATGGCCAAGATCGCCATTATCTAAGGATTTCTAATTGTTTTGAGACTAGTTTTGATTATAGTCGATTTTCTTTGACCACCAATCGTGATCACTCTCGGTTGACTATTCGCGTGTCCCCTCTTATGATTCCTTTGGTGTTGTTGGTTGCTCGGCTGGCAGCCGACTTATGCTGATGTAAACTGCTCTTTGACTTTGACCATTGTCCTATTGACTGTTACATTTGACCATTGACTTTCCTTCTCATCAACTTGTCTTTGTCTTGTCTCATCTCGTCAACTTGTCGTAGTTGATTGTCCTAACTAGACTTGTTGAGGTTCATTCCTAGTCATGTTACACAATAGTCAATCGGCCCAACTAAACTCTAGTCCACATTGATTACACCATAAAAGTACAACATCATAACACTAAATCTGCATATTGGAGCAAAACTTGAAGACATAGGGGGGGGAAGTAGGACACTACAATGAAGATGTAGTGAACACCTTAAATTTTGAAAGATGTTTATGCTTGATGCAACTTTGCTTTTTATCCCCAATATCAACCAACAATCACATAAACAAGAAAGTAAAATGGTGATGGTATAGGTAGATCGATAGAAGACAAGCCAAAAATATATAAGTGCGTTGGTGCGTTACGGCAGTCAATAGGATGCTTCAACCAACAAAGTCTCAATACGGTCAACCCGACCGAAGTGTCACACAACCCTCTCGGACGATTAGTCAACCCAAAGTCAATGAAAGTCAACGACATCACCGATCGACGGTCGATGCAAACGACAAAAGTCAACGCAACCCACTTAAAGTCAACGGTCGACCTACGATTTTTGTGCCGAAAATGCGGGCATAGAAATCGAATTTTGACCAAAGTTGGGTCGGTTTGACCACGTGTTGACCAAAGTCCAATCTTCAGTCAACTACTGCTAGCCTCTAGGTCGAAAACAAAAAATTCTCTTGTTGCGTTTTCCCACATGTGGATGAAGAAGAGCCTCCAAGTGATTAGACCAATCGGGATGATGAGAGAAAGTAATAGCAGATGGATGAGTGAAAATGACCTCAGCAACATTGGCCTATTTATATCCATCAATGAGGTGTGTGACACAAGCTAGCAGGGCTTGAGCCTACATTTCATTCTGAGTCGACTGCACATATTTTGAATAAATTCAAAATAAATGTTCTTGCTGCTCCGAATCAAGATGATCTTTAGATCGATCTTGCCCACCCTCTTCGAAAAAGAGGAATTGAATAAAAATGTTGGCATCTTCATGCGAGCATCACAACACCGAGTTTTGGACCTAGTTGTCCAAATTAACACTCCCTCTCAACTAGAAACTCATCCACTGTGCCATCCAAACATCGTACGTCATCCGTGTAACTTGCTTTGCGCTTCTTTATTTGAACAAAAATTGGGTCCGTCACAAAGACATCTCATTCCCGGTGTGATTCGGCTCGAGGTACGAAACCTCTATGGGACTCCAAAAGTCACTTCGAAAACCCGAAGTTGGTTTATTTTGACCCGAAGTCGACTGAGGAGGTCCGAAACTTCGGTAGACTTGATCTGAGATCAAGTGGTTGGACTCGTGCCATCCTAGACATAAAGAGTACGATAATCTACGATGCGTCCATCGGTGTTTTCTACTAGTCTCTAGCTTTTTCCCACCTCAACGGCCAAATGAGGTACTTCCCATGAGTCCAAGACTCAATGGGTAGGATACATACGGGGGCACAGAGATCATGAGGAGTGAACCAACTTAACATCATAGCAGTAGGCAAAAGCACCACAAAGTTCGCGCAAGCCTAACCCGCGTGTGCTTATAGCTGCGAGAAGCTATCCCCATGTGCCCAGAGCTCAAGAGCTCATTGTCCAACAAGGACCCTCGGCATAAGGTCATTCCACGATTCCAAGATTCTCATGGAAGGTTAGGAACTTGACCTTCCCTAGGGGCTTTTGTGAGAATGTCGCGGCACCTTTCATCGGTTCTATGTGATCAAGCCTTACGGCGCCTCGTTGTACCATATCACGAGGGATAAAGTAGTGCACAGTATCAATATGCTTGGATCGTCGTGGAACACGGGATTCTCGGACAACGAATCCCACTCTGGTTATCACGGAGTATCACGGTGGTATTTAACACATGCCAATAACTCACTAAAGAGCACCGCCTTAAGCGCTACGACAAGCCATACTTGCTGCGGTGTGGTAATCGGCCTCTACGGTGCTCAAAGCCATCGCTTACCTTCCTTCTCTCCATGATATCGAAAGCGGTCCAGGGTGTGGTAACGTGCATTCAATATGCTTACGATTCACCACTGCTGCTAGCCCAATCGGCATCGATATATCCGTAGAGTGTCATGCTCTCGGCGGGTGTATCTCACCCCATGGTTTATTGTGCCTTGAAGATATCTCAACGAGATTCTTGGCTCCAACCAGTGAATGTGATGAGGATCAACCATGTGTTGGCTCAAAATGTTCACGCTGCACCAAAAACATCGTCAGGATGAGTGTTCACTAAGAACATCGGGGCCCCTACGAGTTGACGATACTCGGTGGATTTGCTAGCACGGACCTTTCATGTTTGCCACTCAAATTCTTGAAGTTGGGCTCCGCCCGGTGTCGACGCGGACTTATAGTCCACCATTCAAATCTTTCCGGAAAGTTTCACAATATATTTTCCTTGAAAGGAAAATCTCGCAGTCTACGCTGGGCCTCCGGGCCTAGGAAGTAATACATCGATCCCTGGGGTCCTTCATTTTCGAGACTCAACGGTGACTCCCTCTTACGCGATGAATGAGAGGGTCGGCACTGTCGGGGAAGACGTCGTCCACATACGACACCGAGAATGACGAGCACTGCTCTCCAGCCTTGAAGTAAAGGTTCGGATCAACATTACTACAAGTGAAGCCCAACTACCATCGGGTAGCTATCTATCCTCTCGTACCAAGCTGCGGGTGCCCCGCCCCGACCCATAAGGGCTTTCTTCAACTTGCAGAGACATGGGTGATCGATCTGGACTTCGGGCCAGAGGTTGCTCCACATACACCTCTTCCTTTATCACACCATGCGAAGTACGGTCTTCACATCCATCCCGGTAGAAGATTCCATCCTTGTGAAGTAGCAAGGGCTATGATAGATCGGATGGTGGTATGTCGAACCTGGTGCAAATATGTCATCATAGTCTATGCCTTCCTTTTGAGAAAGCCCATGACAGCTAGATCTTGCCTTGAACTTCTCGGCCACTTTCATCGGATCCATGCTTGATCTTATAAGAGCCATTTGAGGTGACAATTGCTTTGTCCTTCGGTCTCGGAACCACATCCAGAGACATCATTCTTCATAATGGACTCATGTTCTTCGTGCATAACATCCTTGGAACGTGCTTTACGACTTCCTCAAAAAGATCCGGCTCGAGGATTGTACAATAGTACTCCTTGGTTTCTAGATACCCTTGGTATCTATTTGGCTTCTTGCTTTAACGGAATGTCCCCCTTGGGGCCATATGATTCTCGGCATCTTCGAGAGTGTCCACGAGCCATGATAGTCTTTTCCTTATTGAAGGAGGTGGATCAATCGGTCCATGGTCCTTCAACATCGGGCATCATCTCATCCTTTGGTTTTTCTTGATTTCCAAGCCTTGCTTCACGGTCTCGGATCTCGGAAGATTGACTACTTTCCTCGAGCATCTTCGCCAGCCTTATCGTGGCATATCTCCACTTCCTTTTGACCAGGAACACATAGACTCTATAGGCCTTCGAAATTTTTGCTATGGCCCCTGACATTCCCTTCTTTCTGAAGCATCAACTCGCTCCTCTTCTCCTTCGACATGAAAGTAAACGGGACATCCAAAAACTCTAAAATGTGAGACATCGGGTTTCTTACGAGAGAAAACCTCTTGGAGTTTTGGAGTCCGGACAAAAATGTGGGCATCGGTTTTGTATGTACACAACGGTGTTAACGACTTCTCCCCAAGCTTCAGAAGACCTTGGTCACATAGCATTAGCACGAACGCTTCCACAATGGTCCTGTTCTTTCACTACGACAACGCCATTATGCTCGAGGGTATAGAAAGTTGTGGTCTCCCTCTTGATGCTAGCTTCTCTTATAAAGTTCTTAAACTCGTTCGTCTCATATTCAATGCCATTATCGGTCCTCAATATCTTGATCTTCTTCCACTGTCGGATTTTCTGCAAGTCTTTGAAGGTACGAAGGAACCACACAGTCTCATCCTTCTTTTTCAAGAAGTATATCCGGAGTTTTGCGAGAGAGTCATCTATGAACTACATATAATAAGAACATCTCCCAAGGATGTCACGAAGCGCTTATACACGGACGATCGAGAATGTATCAATTGCAAGACATCATATGTCTTTGAAAGCTTGAGGGAAAAGGTCCCCTTGTATGCTTTCCCCTTGACACAACACGACATACACCTTCATGATCATTTTGTGAACTCCGGCATCCCGGTCACCACCTTCCTTGCTTCGGAAGGGTTTTGTAGTGAAGTTGTCCAAACCTCCGGTGCCATAGTTCGGTTTTCGGATAGTATCACACGTCATTGCTCCCGTTGGACTTCCTTCAACAGTATGATGTATAAACTCTAAACCCAATCGTGATAGCTTCCTTGAAACTCTTCTTCCAGGATACGCCTTCATGACGAATGCCACATTGAAACCTTTGTCTTCCATGGCCGATATGAACTGAGTTCTTCTTCAATCGGTACATATAATAGATCTTGCAAGTGGAGGACTTGACCTTGAGACAGTGGAGGGTCACGGTCCACGCCCCCTTTCACGGGATATGTGGCATTATCTCAGGATAATTTTGATTAACATCCCTTCTCCATGTATCGAGAAAATGCTTCCTTGAACCCGGTGATGTGCCTTGAGGCACCACTATCTATCAACCAGGACATCCATAGTGTCGGGTGAGTCTGACCAGTCTGGAGCTGATTCATTTCTTTTATCATTAACAATGTTTGATTCCTCATGCAGAATTTCTCAACCTTTTGAAAGGTTGCCCACTTCACGGCAGGAGGGGCCTTCATCTTCCATTCAAACTTTGTTGTTCTTTTGATTGCCATTCCTACGGTTGTTGTTGTTGTCATCATCGGTAAGGAGAATCCTTCTGAAAGGCATTCTCTAGCATAGTGGCAGAGTCTTGTGACATGTGTAACATTTACCTTCATCCCTTGAGCCCCTACTCTTCCTTTGTTCCTTGGACTACCAAAGTTATTCTTCTTAGCACGAGTAGTGAAGGGAACGCATTTCCTTCATTTTCTTATTCCTTCATCCTTGTCTCTTCTTGTACGCATCTCGATAGTACTTCGTCAAAATCTCGAGGTATGACATTGTTATTGAGAATGGTAGTGTTGAATACATGCCATTCGGATGAGAGAGATCTCCAAGTGCGGTGAGAACCATCTCTTGATCGGCTATTGTCTCTCCAATAGCAGAAGATTATTCTGATTTCGGTCTGACTTGGGAAAATATGATTAGGCAGTTCATCTCACTGTTTTGAGATTCTTCCAGTTGATTCTTAAAGAATAGGACTTGATTTGCATTGTTGGCCTTGAACATGTTAACTTATCGCCATCTCCTTGGATGTGCGCGGCTAGAGATGTAGGCAACCGGTTTTCTTATGAATTGAGTCCTTGATCCTTGACTTCAGCCATTTTAATTTGAGGCACCCATGCTCTTCTTCGATGATTGGTACAAACTTGGGCTTTGTCTTCACCTAAAGCCTACGATACCATGTAAATTTTTGTAGATGTTCTATGCTTGATGCAACTGCTTTTTATCTCCAACGTATCAACCAACGATCATAAACAAGAAAGTAAAATGCGATAGAACATGCCGATGAATCTGACAGAAGACAAACCAAAAATATGTAAGTGTGTTGGTGCGTTACGACGATCGGCAGGATGCTTCAACTTGACAAAGTCTCAATACGATTGACCAACCGGAAGTGTCACACAGCCCTCTCGAACAGTGATTAGTCAACCCAAGGTAAACACTTGCCATAGTCAACGTTACAACACTGTTCAGCTGTGGTAGAAAGTCAACCATGACCTAGGCAAAAGTCAACAATCAACCTCGATTTCTTGTGCCGAAGAAAATGCATCTTGCAAAAATCGAAATTTTGACCAAAGTTGGGCTCGGTTGACCATTAGGTGACCAAAGTCAACGTGGTCAACTGTGACTTGTTGAGTCGACTGTGGCCCCAACAAACCTACAAATTGACAAAATTCTCCTTGCTGCGTTTTCCGTGTGGATGAAGAAGAGCCTCCGAGTTTGATTGAACCAATCGGATGATGAGAGAGAATGTGTGGGGATGGATGAGTGAAAATGACCTCCAACGTTGACCTATTTATATCCATCAGTGAGGGTGTGTGACATAGCTGGCAGGGCTTCAAGCCTACATTTCATTCTAGAGTCGACACCTTTTATATTTTGAATAAATTCAAAATAAATGTTATAACTCATTGGATCGAAGATGATCTTTAGATCGATCTTGCACCTTTAAGCTTGACCAATCAATAAAAATATTGGCATCTTCATCTAAGCATCACAACTGGAGTTTGGACCTAGTTGTCCAAAATTAACGAACAAATCCACATGAATGTATCATATTCATCGTGCAAGCTAATGGTGACTATGCCCTTGGTGAGTCTTTGATCAAGCAAAATGTTTCATGAAGCCTAATCTTTGCTCGAGCTATGTGTCCCCTCTCTATAGACTAATGAACGATGGTATCCAAGATAGTCTACAGAATGGGCACAGTTGGACTCTCGTAGATCTCGGTCAAAAATAGGATATCTAATGGTCTAAGTGCATCATGAATCAAACTTAGGGAAGACCAAAGGATTCCATTGTTCAATTGTTCTGTATTTATTACTAAAATGTTGCATGGGCATTTCAGAGTTTAAGTAAACCGGTTAATAACTTGTTGTCTTATCATTATAAGTTTTACTTTACTTTTTGATATCTACGAATCTTTGAATTGTCATTGTGATTAGTACTCATCATGTTTAAATTTTACAATTATAAGGTATTATTTTTTAAATTTTGAATAATTTTTTGGATATGTTTATAAACTTTAAACATTCTGGCAATTTTTTAAATTTCCTTTGAAATTTGTGGGGAACTTCTATTTGTTCTTTTGAAACCCGTACCCCATTCTAAACTCTTTTCTTTACCCAACGTCGATTTTGTGATGAGAATAGTGAATTATTTAATCATTGTGTTTTAATGAAGATATTGTTAGGACCATCTTTGAGGTGCTATATATATCATGAAATATATGATATTATCATATTTGTTGTTACTCTTGTTATTTATTTTGAGTCTGTATGTATATGTAAATATTAATCCTAATTCTTCCGTACTAGATTTTTCATTAGTGAAGTTGAGATGTAATATCCCGATTGGGATATTTTTAACTAAAAAATACGAGAAAAAATAACTAAACTCCGAATATGCGGTAATATCACTATTTACTCAACGAGAAGGTGCCATGTAAGATAAAGGCATGTTCTTGCAATCCATTAACACATAGAACGAGAGAATCTTGGTATTTTATTATAAGTAATAATTGGGTTTACATATTAATTTGACCCAAAATAGGCGAGATGGAAAATTAGCCACCAAGATGACCCTCTTGCACTACGGCTGGACTAAAAATGAAGCTGCGCACTCTCCCTCTAGGCAATAGTTGTCCAGACATGAAGACGCCGACACAAGTTGAAGATCTAGTAAGTCTCACAACGTCACCAAACTCTGCGAAACTTCGAATGAAGTCTCCTCAAAGAGTTTGGTTTTTCATCCATACTCATAAATCACTACGAGGGTTACGACGTCACGGGGTTACGGTTGAGTAGGAGCCACGTCTCACACCTCTCATACAAAGAAAATGATATGATCCAAAGATATCTCTCCAATGGCCTCCTCCCTTCCCCTTTTATAGATTTTCTTGGAGCCTTCTAGAGCATTATTTTATTATTATTTTATTCATGGTGCACTTTTCCCTCTTATTAAAATATTCCTTTTTAATGCGAAAAAAGAGTAAAATCGGCTACCATGTCTCCTGCAGTCCTTTGAAACTCATGCCCAACCGTCCCCATCATGTAGGTATCCTCGTCTTGGTTCCAATGAGCTATTACACTAAGGCGTTCCATCATGTGTTCCTCTTGGAATGCCACGTTAGACATAATCGGTGAGTTAAGCCTACAAATAACTCAAATTTCCGAAAGTTGTCGAATGCATTGAACAGCCAAAGCTGTATGGATGATGGAATACATCAAGCAGTGCCACCGGACACCATGGAAACTCCTCAAAACTCCTCCAAACACAGGCACTAATGCTCGTTTGCACACCGCGGCACATGCTGCTCCCTATCTGGAAGTCCGGCCTAACCCTGTCGTAGGTGACACTAAAAGGGAATATTATGAACCTTTAAGATTGCTTGCCCTCGAGCAATCAGCCTTGTGGGCCTTTGTGTTGACGATACACTTGAGACCCAATGCCGGATCCCCATACAAACCCACGGTCTTCCCGCTGTACTGTGTCCAAGCCACTTAGAATAGACCCCTCAATGTCGGGATCCCAAAGGCGATCTCCTTGTACTGTCGACAAAAAGCCTCGCGGACTTGCGCCACCATGGCCAATCATTGCCCAAGTCCCACGGCTCGGTACGCTCACGCCGCTGGCTATCGGCGATGCCCTGAAGTGAAGTACGCCAACAAGCATCAATGTCACTGATGTCTTTGTGCACCTCTAGCGTATAAGATGCCCCACCAACTACGTACCAACTCATCACCTCTCTCCGATCCAGTCTTGACTCAATCCCATGTTGATCTTGCTCTCCTGAGAAATCGGGTTGAGTCTTTGAAGAAATGACGACTTGGGCCCCCTTTGCTAGTTGGAATTTGTAACATACTTATGTCTAAGGGCCACTGTCTTTTGTGCTCCTACGAGGAAAATCGTGCCATCGGTACCAACTCATGATCTCGTAATCCGTCACGGAAGAAGAATCCTAATGTAGCAACAGCGCATACGGAATAAGCCTGGGTATTGTCGCCCGATAAATAATCAACTCACACTACTGTACATGCGTGGCAGTGCCTATAGAAGAAAGCCCCTCTCTATAATGGGCCAAAGTGGGCAAGATATCATAAACCCCATCGATGTACCCATGAAGTGCTACTCATGAAAGTACTACGACTTTGTCATTTGCCTTGTACATCTGTTTACACCTCATCAATGTGTTGGCCAAAGATGGATGCTCCACCATCTCCAACGACTCATCCCTCTCATCGAGGAATGCTAATGCTCTGCTTGTCCCCTAGCCCCCTGTGAGAACTATCCCATCATGCTTAACATCTCTAGAGGATATGGATGTGTAGCTGTACATCCTGGAGTAACTCGGTGTCTGTGCATTGTTACTCCTCCTAAGTGGTGACCCCAAGTTTAGCCGCATATCTGTATAGACTCAATGGTCTCCATACGCTCTCCCCTCGAAAGGACTATCATGTATGATGTGCATAATATCCTCCTTTGTTGACTTAGGCTCCATCATATGCGCTTTCTGAGTGAATCGTCACAAGTGACTCATCACCCGAGTATCTCTGTAAAGTCTGACCCCACTCTTGTACACTGTGGAGATACAACTACGGCCTCTTGTGATCATCTCTGCATGTTGCTCTCTCTCCCCGAAGCATCTCCGTGATCCTTGGACTCATATGAAGAAGAGTCTTCACCAGCATACGGAAGGAATGTATGCATTTACACCCTCCGCCATCATCTACATCACTCAAGCATGAGTGATCGAGCCCCCAAGGTCGCTACTTGAGATGAAGCAAAGTCCCTTCCTTCTCAGCTCATTTTTAACATGAGATCCTGGGCGGAAACTGACTCCTCCTTGGTCAATTGTCTCTCGAATAGCCCAATATTACGCTCAACCCCGACCTTGGGCTAGCTCATAAGCGACGGTGAGACCAACGCTCACCTCTCCCTCCAAATGCTCAACAACACAGTGCAACTCTCGGCCAATGGTCTCACGATCTCTCATACATGATGACGGATAGATACATATGTGCTATGACGGTGTTAGAATGATGTCTCCTAATGCTGAAGAAGCATTGGAACATCTGTGAGAATCAAATCATCACACTCAGAATCCAAACATGATGACATACGTCCTCGGAATGTGTGCTGCTCATAAAATCTCAAGCTTCTTCCCAAAGGGAGAGCTGCACTATTGTCCAAATCTTGAAAAGTCTCTACTATCAATCTCATAATCCTCCTCATAACTTCATTCACAGCCTTAGATATAGATGCGGTCAACCCGGTCTATTGCGTGCATGATGCAACTAGAGCGCTAACCCCCTCCACATTTTTTTTCCTCTAAGAATTTGGGTTGTATAAGAGCAAACCTAGCGGGTTTTACAGGCCAAATCGGTTCTTCCTTCTTCTTGACTTGTTTTGGGCGAGAAGTTCATTAAGCTCATTGGTTGGACAAAACTCTCCATGGCATCTGCCATGTTTCAGATACATCCCAAGTGCCAAAAAATTTGTGACCAATCTGATTCTCACACGATATTTTGGTGTCCTTTTTGAAGGATGGCATAAATCCCTCTTGAAAGAGGTACGCCGTGCCTTGGTTTACGGGTGTGTGTCATGGTTCAAGAGACCAATTTCTGTGTTCAATCTTCTCAATTTATTTAGGGTTCCTCCATCACGAAAATGTTTGCATGAGAACATTATTTTACGAGTTTGCTATATTTTCCGGTGAAGTGTTTTAGCAAACGATTGCTTCTTACAATATTTAGGTGCAATTAAAGGTTGTTTCAACTCGGTATTGCATTCATTGTTACCCAACTCGGTATTACATATGTAATGGAGCAAGAACACTTCCTCCCATTCATACATTACATGCTCGAACAAATATGTCTTTGGTATATGAAAAGAAATGACAAGTCCATGATCAAACCCGAGTGCATATAAAATATCACAACTTAACAAAAGGGTTCATGGCCAATTAAGAAAGGTGTACCAACGTTGTGATTTTGTGAGAACGTTTAAGGGTAGGCGGTGAGAAGAACCACGTTCCTCGAAAAATTTGCAGAAATTTACTACTACGACTCCTCAAGCGATCGAGTTTACAACATTGAGTGCAAATTTTGGAAATGAAGTGACTCAATGTTGTATGAGGAAAAATTGCGTCTGTCTGGAGGAGAAAACGTTCGTTCTTGTTCTCGTTAACGTGCATTCTCCTCATGCGTTTCAACATAAAGATCATGCTCGGGGAGGCAATCACGCGAGAGAATTGGTCTGAGAATGAAATTGGGTCTCGATACCTACTTGCGGGCGGGTAATATGCGGGTATGTGAGAAGAAAATAATGCTCTTGGCTCTTGCAACTCAATATCGACCCTTCGGCGCGTCACCACTTCGACCTTTGTTTGATGGCTCCTCCCGGTTTAAACTTCACAAATTTTACTGTGCGTTGCTTTGTGAACCCAATCAACGTCGTTGACCCTCACATGTGGCTCCTCATGAGTATAGTGAATGACAGAACCACGATTCTGGAAAATATGCGAGAAAAGAATTGCGGCCTACGATATTTGATAACTCGAGTTGTCCATGCCCGTGCGACTCTCCCGAGGAATAATTGCAATCAAAATTGGTTTGTAAACGGCCTCCACGACCGATTCGAAATTCTCCTAGCGGCTTCTGAAATTTTCCCCGACCATCATTAAAAGAAATCGGTGGCTTGATTGGGCGGCTTCCGCCCAATCAGCACATGTAAGTTCATCCCCATGGCTACCACAGATTGACTTCAAAGAGATGGGTCACGCTCTACGGTATCCAACCCGATTTCGGTTGCTCGATATTGGCTTGAGTCCGGAATACTTGTCTCTCAATTTACGCCTTCGTTGAGACTTAGCTTGACTCATTTGGGTATTGTCCGAATCAACCCAAGCAACTTGAAATAGGTCTCGGTTGTCGAAACTCGGTCATCGATTTCTTCCTTCCCAAGTGGCTCTCTTGTCATTCTTGTGGGACAGGCGTGCTATTGTTTACCTCTTGTATCGCTTACCATTTTAAACAAAGACTCGGACGGGATGTTACTCATTCGATTAGAAATCGACTTCCCCATAAAAATGCGGACGATTCTTTGGCAATTAATTCCGCTAAGTTAGGCCCCTTGAATGCTAATACGAAAACTTCCAAATTATTTCCATGGCCAACCTCCACCTACTGGTGACTCATTCCCAAAATACAACCGTTTTATAATTTTTAGGAAAAAAAATTCCACTCAACAATTCGGAGACGAAATTGTTGGTATTTAATAAGCGAGTCACAATTTCCGACTACAGCAGAAGACAATTTTGATCTCTTGCTTGTGGAAAATTTCAAACACTAGTTCTCCTGAAACCCTTGATTTTCTCCAAAGTTGTTACGCAATCAAATTTTGAAATTCTCCCGATCGGAAAATCCATGGCGGTACACGAGCCAAGACCAAGGCTGCATTATCTTGTAATATCCCAGGAGATGGGATATTTTAACTAAAAAATGCGAGGAAAAATAGTAGACTCCGAATAGCAAATGAAATCACTATTTACTCAATGAAAATTGCCATGTAAGATAAAGACGCATAAAACAACGCATAATCCATTAACACGTGAAACAGGGAAGAATCTACGTTATTTTATTATAAGTAATAATTGGGTTTACATATAAATTTGTTAAAATAATTTGAGATGGAGAAAGCGGCCACCAAGATTACTGTTGCCAACTGTAGTGACTAAAAAATGTTCTTTCTCCCCTCCCGAAACGCGGTTGTCCTTTGAACCCAACGAAGATAATGAAGCGAGAAGTTGAAGATACGGAATGATCCTCACACCAATCCACGAAGCTGCGAAACTACAAATGAAGTCTCCTCAAGAGAGTTGGGTTTTAGTCCAACACTCTGGAAATCACCCGAGGGTTTCGTCCCTGGGGCTACGAGTGCAAAATGAAACCACGTCTCACCCTCTCATACAAGAAAATGATATGATCCAAAAGATATCTCTCAATGGCCTCCTCCCTTTCTTTTATAGATTTCTTGGAGCCTTCTAAACATTATTTTATTATTTTATTCATGGTGCACTTTTCCCTCTTATTAAATATTCCTTTTAATGCGGAAAGAGTAAATACGTAACCATGTATCCTGCAGTCACTAAAACTCATGCCCAACCTCCATCATGCCAGGTATCCTCGTCTTTGGTTTCAATGAACTGTGCACTACAGGCGTTCCATCATTTATTCCTCTGGGAATACCACCTTGAGCATAATTAGGTAAGTTAAGCCGCAAATAACAAATTTCGAAGGTACATCGGAATGCCAGGAACCATCGTACTCGGATGATGGAATATATCAGCGGAAATGCTGCTGGACACCATGGAAACTCTCAAAACTCCTCCAAAAAGCCTGCGAGCCTTTGATAGCACCAATCTGTACAGCGACTGCAATACGCTCCTAACTCACGGAAGTCATTCTTCTATCATAGGTAGCCGCAAGGAATATTATAGAGGACTTTTGTGTAACTACTTGCCAATACACACGCGCGTTCTCCAACACATTATGTAGGAGGTTCACGCAAATAAACTTATTTTCTTGAGTATGCAATTGTCCACCGAATCTTAGAAAAATTCAGCTTCCATCTTTGATTGAAGCACGGTTTTTGAGTTTTGTGCTTTCTAAAATGTTAGTTGTTGGAAAATCAAGGGTATTTGTGAATTATTGTAAGTTCTCCTTTCATGGGGAATTACTTGTGATATTTGTTGGCACTTTATTAGTTTGTTTTACTTCTTCATCAAAGCAATTACCAAAAACATGAAGATCACAAAAACACAAAGAACACAAGATATAGGCTCTACTCAGGGAAAAACCCCACAATTGGGGAAAACCCGAACAATCATATTATAAGAATCAGATAAAAAATAGAGACTTCAAGACCCAAAATACCAAGTTCTAGACCTCTTCAAGCCCCAAGTCAGCCCTCCAAAGATCTCCTCCAAGCAAGACAAAGTCTACCAAAGTCAACGAAGGTCAACCTCTTGAAGTCTGCTCAAATCCAACACTGACCCTCAATTTAGGTCTGCAGCTTTGGCCTGCAGCTTTCTTGGTCCAACAACTCGCACGAAGCCTAGACTTTTGCATGTGTGTGGAAAGATGGGTCAATTCCAGATCTTTCTCCTTCACTTGGTCTTTCTTCTTGTTTCCTTGTCCTTCGCTCTAGATTTGTTCTTGTCTAGGGTGCAGATCAAACTTGCTTATTGTTGTTCTCCAAATGAGTGAGAGTCTCTTTCCTTTTGTATCCTTCTCAAAGGGGTCGAACAGGCCTTTCCTTCTAACTTCCAGCTTTCCCTGGCAGGGCCGAAAAGCCATGCTTGGAAAACAATGTTTTTTTCTTCTTTTGCTTGATACATAAAATATACACAATGACATAAGTATAAAGACAATTATGAGAGCCGAACCTAGTCACTTTTCAGACATTAGTAAAAAGAAAAAGACAAGATATTCCTCATAGTGATCAGTAACAATTAATAGCTCAGAGCAGTGAAGTTTTGAGTTGATGTGGTTAAACGATGGGTTAGGGGAAGAAGCAAGCCACAAAGTTGCTCCTTATCTTCTTCTTCTTTGATGCACTACATATACTGATGAGGAGTTCATTCCATTCAAGAAGAAAAAAGGACTTGTAAAGGATGGAAATGTTTTCTTGTTGTGAGGCACTATAGAAAGGTGTAATGCCTGTGTGATTCAACCATTGCCCATCTACACTCTTTTTGTAGGAATAAATATATATATTTTAACTGGGTTGTAGTATAGTTCCATTCCTAAGTGTGTCATTTACTGCTATTGTACAGACAGTGCAAGACATGTAGATCAAGTTCCTCTGACTGAACGTTCTCATTCTAAAGAAAAGCTCAGAACTTATATTTTTTGGGAACTGGTACAAGCGAAGGTATTCCTAAGTGAAGCTGCCTCACAGATCCCTTAAAGAAATGTCTGGTATGAACCTGTCTAATAAATTGTATGCATCATCTATTTGGTAATGCTCAAATATTTTGGTCCTGTTTTGAAATTATGTATTGCTAGCTCTTTGCATGTAAAGGCACTATCTCTTTGTTTTTGGGATAAAAGATGTTTCTTGATGATGTAGGAAAATATATACAAAAGCTCTAACATGATTTGAAAAGTAGTCAGTAATAAATGTAAATTGTTATATCTTGTTCCCAAAGACATTCTACTGAGAAAATGCTTAGAAAGTCTATTCATATAGCTGCAGATAATGCTAATTGGATTACGTCTGCTGTTTGATCTATTTGGAAGATGTGTGGATTATGTTTCTTCTGGGTCTAGGAATAGTTTGTTGCATTTGATTCTTAGAAAAATAACCAGTTGATTAAGATTGGATTCAAACCATCTAAATATATTTGGTAATTCAGTTTGAGTAATAATATGCTTATCATGAAGTAATGACAGGTTTGCCAAGAAGCAGTCCAACCTGGGAACAGAAATAGAAGATTGAATACAAGTATTCTCATTCGTTATGCCACCACTTCAGGCAGAATTAACATCCTTGTAGATGCTGGCAAGTATGAGCTTTGTGTTTTCCCTCATGATTTTTATACTGTGCAATGAAGATCTGTTAACTCTATGGAAAAATATATCCCATTTTATTTACAATAATAATTTTATACAGAAAGAAGGAGGAAGGGTGGAAAATTAGGGGCACGATGTACACATCTTTTCATAACAACAATCAGGCATCTGATTTATTTTGACCTGTTATATTTGTACCTCTTATCTGCATTTGCTCTTCTATCCCGTTTTCCAAGTTATGTAAAACGCATAGTTCTCTTTAGCCATGGGTTTCCTTTGGTTGTGTGTTTCAGATATGTTTCTATTTCTGCTTCTTTTTTGAAGTCCAGACTCCAAACTAATTCTTACGGTAATTGTCTAATTTGTGCTAAAGGTTGATCTTTATGTTGTTAGTAAGCTAGCATGTATGTGAGGCGTGAGACGTAAAAGGTTTAGAAAAAGGAAAAATATGCCAACCACTAGGAAAAAAATATAGGAAAACATATTGTGAAAATTTATGAACACGGAAACCTACGGAATATTGATTTACTTCTCCTATTTTTATTATACACAAGTTATTTAACTGAAATTTTCAGAAAAAAAATCGAAGTAAACACAATTTTACGAGCGTACACACATGTCTAGGATCATTTCTTGAAACATAGCGCACATGTAGAAAGGACACACATGATTTTCGAACAAATACAAAAAGATGCGAGGTCTTGGTGTAGTAGTGCTTTGAGGGTTTTATTATTAGCGAATACGAATACATCAAGGGCACCGATGGTGGTTTGCTCGGCAGAGAAATTTCACGAAATTGTGCCTTATCACTCGGAGACAAAAATTATGGCTGATTCAAACCCTTAAGGAATTACTTTGAATAGGAACACTAGCTCCCTGGAACTAACTTGTGCAACTTCAGCCTATTAAAAGAGCTTACTAGACAAGGAAGTTTACTCATCTTCCTTGGCTTAGTTCTTTGTAGATTATTGTGCAATATTTTGTGAATTTCTTTGTCTAACACTTGGTTGATTTTTTGTAGCCTTATTTTTCTAACTTGTTTTCTTGTATCAACTTGTGGAATTCACCTTCAGAAACTATAACAAATTGCTGCGGAACCTTTGAGCTCTAATGTCAAAACGAGGACCTTCTCTTTTTCCTTTGGTGGTAGGCTGAGTTAAGGAGCTTCCTTGAGGAAGGGGTAGGAGTTCCTTTTGTGGCTTCTTCCTCTCTCTTGGCCGTGAGCATTGAGGAGCTTAGCCTCTCTTCTTCACTTGTAAAAATCTAATTTCTATTGAGCCTTTATATTGCAGAAATTTCTTATCAAGGATAAGTCTAAGACCCTCAAGTTCATTTGTAAAGGTTTTTCCTTGAGTTTGTAAAGGAGGCTTCATAGTCTCTTACTTTAACAATAATAAAATTTCTGATTTTGGGAGCGTGGGTTTATCCATTGGCATCTCGATCTCTCTATTTTTGGAGAGGGCTTGTGGCTGATTTGTTGACCTCTTTAAATTGCATGCATCATTTAATTGGCCAATTAACACAACCATGCATTTCATTCATTTCACTAACTATTCACTTTGATTTGCTACAAGTTTTAAGAGCATTTACTTTCATAGCAAATTCGAGTATGTACAGCATCTTTACTTGCGTTTATTTGGCTTGAAATCATACTTCAAATTTTCTTATGTACCATTGAGCACACTCTACAATATTAAGTTGATGCATCAAGTAAAATTACATTTTTGATATGAAAATATATTTCAAGTTGTAGTTGAATTTTCATTTTCATGTTAATTTACTTTAGATCTTACATGCCCCAAGCATCTGTTTGGAGCATCACTAAGTACCTCAACTTAAGTTGGTTGAATAGACGTTTTAGGGACCCTCTACCTCTATGGACTCCTCAGCAGAGATCCAAATATTTGGGCAAGGGTGAAGGTCGGGGATAGAGTTCAATTGTAACCTTGTTTTAGAACTAATTAATAAAATAAACCAAGGCACTATCTCATCACATTTACTGGAATTTTCCAAATTTTTTTGCTATCTTGATGGTTTAAAGATTCACATGCAAATATTATCTCAAGAAACACTTTGGATGAAAGCATTTTAATTCCTTAAATTTTGCAACAAGTTTAATTCTATGGTATGAAGTTGCTTACTTTTGCAACTTCATTGCATGTTGTCATTTTAATGATCATTATGCTTATGGATGATTGATATGTCTTGTTTCATTGTGAATACCCTTATTTGATGTTGCAAATTTAATTGCATGTTGTTATCTTGGTCTAACATTTGAGGTTTTTGTATCATCTCATTTACATCCTCCAAGTAGAACACTAATCGTTTCCTTTTGAGCAATATGTTTTCTATCATGATTTGATTCATAAATCTATTTATCTTGAGAGCATTTCGATATCTTGTGCTAACGATGTTTTGTTTCCATTTCGATTCTTTTGTGTTCTCATCTCTTTGAGCATTTTCTTTTACTTTTGAGCACGTTATTTGTGAGCACTTGTGGTTAAATGGTTTGTCATTATTTCAAAGTTGCTCATAAATGTTCATGAATCTTCAAAAGGAATCCCAATTTCACTCTAATATTCTCCTAGAAACTCACATTTTTAACTTAGTTTTTCTTTAGGGACCACCCCCCATAGCTAACCCTAGAAGATTGCTTAAATGGAGAGGAAGTCGAGAATAGCGGCAACCCCTAACCACACTTGGTGGGGGTTGAGGAAGCTCCCACTAACTTGTAGGTAGGTGTAGGCGGCAAGCGATAATGGAATTTTAGTCACGGATGTTGACGAGAGACATATCTAAAAGGGCGGGAGGAGTAGCGCGAGCGAGCGGCCAACATAGAGGCATTAGCGGCGCAAAGGCTGATGTGACCCGATAGCGCGAGCGGTATGGCAGCACGAAGGCTTCGGAGGGACAGCACGGTGCGGCAACAATGAGAGAGATTTCAACACAAGGGGCGTGTGACTTCGGTAGTACGAGTACCTTGTGCGGTCACCAGAGCTTTTCGTGTGCATCATCATCGGTCTTGACACGGATACGCCTTCTATGGTGCTTCGGTGATGAAGATGCGGCCCATCGAGCTTGTTTGTCAAAGGTTGAGGAGAGTTTAGTTGTTTCTCTCAACTTAGCGAAGTTGCGGTGCGGTAGATCGGCGGTCGCGGTGCTATGACGACACGAATGCAACATATTGAGAGGAGCTACGGTACGAGAGGTTGCGGTGGCGGTGGCGAGTCATGAGACGATGCGAGAATGGCAACAACGGTGCGAGTGAGTGGCGACGGAGCCAAGCATCGGCACGAGCCGATTACTCAAAGTCATGTAATGCATAGTGTGATGTATTGCTAGAGCGCCCTTGATGCTAAGAGGGAGTGTTGAGATTTTGTGTATTTGGAGTAGCATTAGTTGTGCTCCCAAATTTTGTGGAGGGACTAGAGTACACTTGATCTACAAGACCGGAAAAGGATTTGGGAAATTTCATCTGGTTTAGGAGATATTAAATTGATTAATTATTTTGGTGTATTTCCTAAGTTAAAACTTAGGAACTTAAATAATTAAAGTGAATTTAATTAAGCATGTGATAATTGTCTTAAGGGACATGGATCATGCTTTCTTTTAATCTTAGCCATTGATTCAGAATCTGATCATGGCGTTGGTTTCCCAACGAGAAAAGTATAAAGGAAAGGCTTGGGGTCATTTGTAAATACACACGAGAGGCGAACTTGAGCTAGGCCGAGATTCTAGGGCGAGTTTGCTAGAAAATCTCGAAGTGTTTTAGGCTGAGAGGGGAATTTGGGTCAAGGGGATGATGCGGTCCGGGGTCTAGAATCGGCGGGCGTCCGGCTCGGAGATGCGACGTAGAGAAGCGGAGGGCAACAACGGCCAGGGTGGCTGCGCGGTCCTTGCTACAATCCTCAAGGGTTACGCGAGAGACGCTAAGGGGCGGCATAAGACTGCGTCACCCAATCACAGAATTAACGGAGACCTTTACGGAAAGCGACGTTGAGGTCGAGAAGGGTTTTGAGAGAATTTGTGTAAAGGCTTCGGGGGGTAGCATTGAGGTTTCTAGGCCCCTAATTTTGCATAGGTTGTAAATCCATTTGAGGGTGTGGATCAATCATTATTTTGGTCCTAGATCCTTCGGTGAGGCTGTAAATCTATTATTTCTTTGTCGGATTTCCGGATACGGAACCCGAACTTGTTAATGATGGAGAAATTCTTAATAATAAAACCCTCCGACTAACCCAAAAGGAGCCGGTTTTTCTGGAAATTTGGGTTTTTACGGGGACTATTTGTCCAAAAATAACTATGTCACTTTGTACATGTGTGCATGAACTTGTTCTAGATGTCTGGATTAGTGGAATTTGTTATGTGTTTTTTCAATGATTTTTACTTGAATTTATTCATTTAATAACTTGTTTAAGTAGGAGAACATAACAGTTGTGATAAATAATTCTGCATAAAGTGTAAAGATTAAGAAATTTCCACACATACACCATGACGGATCATTTCTTTGTGGTCGACATCCTAGATACCAATGTGGTATTGGGTTCTGCAGGTGGCTTATCATGCTTGGTGGTCTCTGATTGGGAGACATTGGAGATGGAGTGGATGGATAAGAGTGGGAAGCATGTGATGATCAGAGGCATGCACATACCCTCCACGGGCAGGTCTCGGCACACCCAGAGATGGAGGCAAATTTCGGAACGAAGATGTAGAGTGAAGCCGGTGGAGGCTGCGTATTTCAAAGGCGAGGCTACGGGGCAACTTGATGCATCTCGACTTACGAATCTATATTAATTTATTTTTTTCACAGGTACATACCACCGAGGCCGGCCTGAGACCGAGGATTTGAGCGTACTATTGGTGGGCGAGGGGATCCGGGGAATGATTAGCACACCTATAGGCACCCAAGCCTATAGGGATGAGATTGAGCGAGTCATCGCAGGCTCTTGGCGTTTGGGCACATCGAGGCCCGGTACTAAGTCCTTTCTTCTTCGTGGTCTTGGTGAAGAAGGATGGCACATTGCGAATGTGCATCGACTACGAAGTGACTCAGAAAACGCAGAAGCTGTTACTACATCACCGGGATTGATGAGTTGAGGGGCCAATTTTTTTCAAAGATAGATCTAAGGTCGAGGTACCATCGGATCAAGGTGAGGACTAGGAAGCACGTTCGAGATGCCACTATGGCCACTTTGAGTTCTTGGTGATGCCCTTCGGAGCTAACCAATGCTACGACCACATTCCGGTCTTGTATGAACCACATCTTTTGTGGTCGGTGAGAAATTTGTCTTTGGTATTCTTCGATGATATTCATCTATAGCCACACATGGAGAAACCCACTTGCGGTGTATTGAGACTATACTTCGTATTTCGGAAGAGCAACATTTCTATACTAAACTATCTAAATGCGAGTTTGGGCTTACAAAGATGCTCTCGCAGGGCATATCATTGGGTGGACGGTGGAAGTCCACATGAGGAGAAGATTCGAGCCATACGGATTGTGACACCAAAAGAATGCGACAAAACTCGGGGTTTGTAGGCATGTTTGCACCTTCTGCGAAGTTTGTTGAAATTTTCCGCTTATTGCGAGCACCCTCACGGACCTCACCAAGAAGGGGGCTGGGATCGGAGCGATGTTTGTGCGAAGGGACATTTGACGAGGCTCAAGAGAGGTGAATAACGGCCCCATCCGGTGTTGGCATTGTTTGGATTCATACCGACCCCTTTGTCTTTGAGTGTGATGCTTGAGGAGAGGGAGTAGGTGCGATTTGATGTGAGGAGGTCATCCTATCGCTTTCGAGAGTCAAAAGCTATTGTCGCATTAGAGACTATATCCGATATATGACAAAGAGATGCGCCCATCATGCATGCGTTGGCCAAGTTTCGACGATGCAATTGAGTATGATTTCGAGTCGGGGCGGCCACAACGATCTTCGGTTTTCTGTGAGCGAAACGGTTGGGAGAGACAAAAAAAGTGGGTTAGCAAAAATCTGGGTCTATGACTTTGACATCGGTATGTCAGGGAAGAACAATAAGTGGCCCAGATGCCCCGCATCACGGAGGCTGGCAACGTTGTCCTTGATGAGCCTTGACGTAGATTGGAAAACCCGGTAGATTGGTGGCGTAATCCAAGGACCGTTTTGCTTGCGAGAGTCTTCCGGATGGACGGAGTGACAGAAGATAGGTATCGGGTGATGGATGAGGTCATCTATTACGGGACAAGGTTATTTGACGAGGCAACTCTTAGCTCGAGGAGAAGATCTTGCGTGCAGCCCATGACTCACCACTTTCGGGTCATCGGGGGTTCACAAGACTTACGGGCCATACGGAGAGGTTCTCATGGAGGGGCCTCAGAGACGTGCTACGGCACATCGGGGGAGTGCAAAAAGTTTGCCAAAAGAACAAGGGAGAGTTGAGTCATCTTGCGGGTTTGCTACAACGCTTCCCATTTCGGACGGGAATTGGGCTTGTCTCCATGGATTTCATCACGGGTTGCCCATGGTGTAGGGTAAGGATTGCATCTTTGTAGTTGTGGATTGGTCGTAAGTATGCACATACACCATGCATCTCACTTTCAGTACACGACTTCACGAGGTGGGAGTGTTCTTGAGGATGTTTTTAGGCTCCATGGTCTCCCAAAGACCATAGTCGGTGATTAGGACAGCGGTTCATGGGCGGATTTTGGTAGGAGTTGTTTCGTTTGGTGGGTACCGAGTTGATACGATGCAGTTATCACCTACGAACGGATGGATAGATGAAGATAGTGAACAAGTGGGTACGGAGGAACTGCTTGAAAAAACTACGTCATAAAGAGCTGACAAAAAGGCACAGTTGCGTTGGCTCCACTTGGGGAATGCGCACAACCGATATTCCATATGTCGATTGGTATGTCTCCGTTTTATGCTTTGTATGGATATCATGCTCTAACACAAGGCCCAAGGGCCCGAAGATTGGATCCAAGAGAGCTAAGAAGATCTCTCGGGCTCTCCAGATAACCTCGCCACAACGCGAGAACCGGTAGAAGTTGTATGTAGGCAGAGGCCATGTAGAGATAGTTTGAGGTAGATGATTTGGTTACCTCCACCTTCGACCATACAAACAATCCACTTATTTGAAGCGAAGGGCATAAAAGCTCAAACCTTTTCTGTGGACCATAAACGGTGATTAGACGAGTTGGTAAGGTGGCATATGAGCTAGGTTACCAACGAGAGTCGGATCCCATAACATCTTCCATGTCTCATGCTTGAAGAAAGCTGCAGGACAACATGTGACTACCACTATGGAGCTCTCACCTACGGATAATGAGGGGCATTTGGTGTTGCAACCGAAGCCATTCTAGACACTCGGTAGAGACGGTGAGAGTAGGACAATCAAGGAATATCGATCGGTGGAGAAACCTTCAGTTGGGGATGCCACTTGGGGAGTGGGGAGAAGATCCCTGCCGCCATCATGGGTCGACGAGGACAAGCAACATTTTTGAGCGGGAGGGGCCCTTAATATTCCCAGGTGTGACGACTAATTGGAATATTCGTTTTTAGTTAATTTTTGCTTTTCTAAAGTTAGCGAGAAATAAAGGTGAGGGGACCCATGAATAAAAACATTAGAATAAAAGCACTTTCCTAAGATCGCGGGAAGAATAATTAAGGTGAAGAGGGGCCCATGAGGCAAGTGACAACACGGGAGGTAGGCACTTGGGACAACATAGTGGTAACGTGGGGCTAGTACGTGCGGTGGTAGCGTGGGAGAGAAGCGGCGTTGCGGCAAGGACAACAGCGAGAGGGGTAGCGTAGCATTGGTGGGCCCAAGGGAATGTGGGGGTTCACAATTATAAAAAAGGATAGATGCATCCTTTCTCACTTTTATTCTTACATCTTATGATTTTGTACGTAAGACTAGAGCACACTTAAGTTGTTTAGGTGAGTTTGGAAGTCTTTGTTTAGCGCAAGGTATCTCCGTGCGGATATCCCAGCCTCGTCCTCGGGGACTTTGAGGTGCGCTCGGGAGAGGAGCCATTCACGATTTTTGGAGAGGGCGACATCATTGTTTCGGCCACGATTGCGCGGTCATCCGGAGCAACGTCTCGGTGCCGATCATGGAGAGCATCTCCCGAGGAGAGCTTCCACGAGATTTCGATTACGGGAAGTTGTGGGGGGATCAACCCTTCACATGGGCGGGATTATTTGGAGGGTTGAGGCCCTCCTCTTCGAACAATACTTTTCATCATTGAGGCCCGGCGTGCCCCGGCGGGAGAGCGTAGTCTGTACCAAGAGGGTGAATTTACGGGGTCAACCTTTCAAGAATTCCTTCATGGGTTATTCTAGGTTTTTGGAGGAAGATCGGTGTACGAGTTTTAGAATTTTCCGAGAAGTAGAGAAACCCTATCTTCATGATCCCCTTTCCGACCGGCAACAACATTTCCGGCGAATTTGCGTAGAGGAGGAGAAACGCCGAACGAGAGATTGAGCAGATTCGATGAGAGGAGTGACAAACAAAGCTGCCCTTGAATAGGCCAAGGTGCTATCATTTTGAGCACACTTTCTATTTGTTCCTCATTTCGAAATATAATAAAATAGAGCTCGGCTAATGCAGTTTATTTTGATGTTTACTGTGTGTGACTCTGTTCTTTGTAGTTTTTGTTTATGTTGCTTTGTATTCTTTTGTCTATTTCACATTTGGGATATTACGAGAGGGCTTTGAGACGCATGAGCTACGCTTAAGAAAGTCTTGTATGGACTTAAGCAACCCCCTGCGACCTGGTATGGTCAAATTGATGGCTATGAGAAGATGGGATTCGTCATGTGTGACGCGAGGGTCTTTATCTCGACTATATGAAAGTAGAGATTATGAGCCTGCGATACTAGTGCTATACGTAGATGATCTATTTCTAACGGATCATCTAGGCTCATTAAGAATGCAAGGGAGAGTTTAGTATGAAATTAGAAGCATGAAGGATGCGAGTACGTGCATTATTTATTTTAGGGTATTTGGAAGTTTGGTAGCGAGAGGTGAGATCTTCCTTGGTCGAGGAGATATGCTACGAAATCTTGAAGAGGTTCAAGATGGAGGAGGCGTAGACCCATGGCTACACCAATGATCATAGCGGACAAAGATTGATACTTCGAAGATGATGAGGTTGATCTACCTTGTATAGACGGCTCATAGGGTCACACGATGCATGTGGTCAACACTAGGCCAAACATCTATTATGTTGTCAACACCCTCGGTCGGTTCATGGTGGAACCAGGAGGGCACATTGAAGCGACGACCAAGCATGTTCTCAAATATTTGGGGAATAGTCGACCCGGATTGAGATACACCGAGGGCAATGACATCGGATCGGTGGGTTCAGCGGCCTTGATTGGTGCGGAAGCCCGATGAAGTACTAGTGGTCTTTGCTTCAATGTTGGATTAGGAATGACTTCACAGTGTGTGGGAAACAAAAAGCCGTGGCTTTGAGCTCGGTGAGGTGGAATATATGGCGACAGAAAACCTTTGGCAATGCGATGCCATATGGCTTAAGCCTTGTTAATCTACTCAAGGAAAAGATAAAGTGATCAACATTCTATGTGATAATTAAAGTTGCATCAAGCTCTCCTGAAAATCTGTGTTTCATGATCGGTCGAAGCACATTGATACTAGGTGTCATTTCATCGAGAGATTGTGTCCAGTGTTGTACAATTGCGGTACACTGCGACGGAGAACGGTGTGGACATCCTCACTAAAGCTCACCGGGAAAGACAAGTTTGTTTACTTCGGAGAAGATGGGATTGATCAAGATTCCATTTCGGTAACAAAAATGAATAGGATGCGAAATTAAGAGGTTGCGATGGAGGTTGAGAGTAAATGATGGCGGTGTCATAGGCGGTAGTATAGAAAGATAGCATTGTGGCCAGAGATGAGGCAAGGGTCGGAGCGGTGCCGACGAGAAATTGCTAGAACACTTTCCTTGCTAGAGGGAGTGTTGATTTTTGTAGCATCGGAAAGTGATCTAAGTCTCAAATTTGGTGGGGAAGCGAACACGGTATTCAAAGAACCCAAAAACCGTTTATTAAAGTAATTAATTATTTTTGATGGACGTCTAAATAGGAAATTAAATAATTAATGGGTATTAATAAAGCTTGTGTGAATCTTCTGAAAACCGAAGATGACGTCAAGTTTTAATCTTAGCCATTGATTAGACTTTATCTGGTAGTTGATTCATCAATGAGAGATTATAAAAAAGAAGGCTTGAGGTCATTTGGAAGGTAATGAATAACATTTAGTAACTTTGAGGGAAGTCGATTTAGAGGAGATTTACCGGGGTGAAACAAGGGCATCGAAGTGTGGGCTCAAGGAAAAAAGACACGAGAAGGTAGAGAGGCAGCACTCAAGAGCAACACAGGCTCGCAAGTTGTGACGCCGGTCTCCGCTAGCCTTGCGCGCGGTACGCAAGAGTGATGCGGGGAGGGCTAGTGGGTCTCTCAAGTGTCGGAAATTCTTCGGGAGGTCGGAAAATTTATTCAGGAGTATCTCAGAAGTTTCTAAATTATTTCGCAGGTCTTTCCTTGTAAAATTTCACCACGAAAGTTGTATATAAACCCTCATCACCTGCAGGTTTCCCCAAAGTGGGTTTTTTCACGGGGACAATTGTCCAAAAATAAACAATAGCTTAAACGGATGGATGTACTTTTTTTATAATATTATATATATATACTTGGTAATAACTAATAAATGTTTCTTTAAAATTTCTGTGGTTTATAAATAATTATTAAATAGTGAAATAATCTTTACTTTGAGTAATTGAAATTAAATTTTTTACACTGCTATTTTTTTAATAAAACATTTACAGTAATAAAAATAAATTCTGCTTTTTTATAAATAAATAACGACGACGTCCTTATACATTGCGTGCCACTCTTGAGCTTGCGTTAGCCTGCGTGAGTTAGACGAGGTTTGCGTCACCATGCAGGCCCCGCGTCGACCTTCCGTCCTTGCTGCTGAGTCTGCGCTATCCTTACAGTGCTCGCTCTATGCAGATCGATCTTTGTCTCGGTAACCTCCTTCGTAAAAATCACTTTGTTGCTTCGCCTAATATTACTCATATACGTAACTGCGATGCCATGTGTGAAAATTCCTGAATCTACTTAACAAAAATTTCTCTTCTTTCTTAAATACGGTTTACTTCTACTTGTGTTTTTACATTAACAAGTTATTTTCATAAATATTCAGAGAAAACAGAAGTAAACATGCTATGAATCTACACACATACACCACAGATCAAGTACTAAAGAATTAAAGCATATGACAAAGAGACCACGAATATTTTTTTGGACAAATGTCCTGGAAAAAACCAGTGCGGGAAAACCGGTGCAACAAATCTTGAGGGTTTTATTATTATATGATTAAAGAATACAAACAAGAACGTGTCGTTTTACTTCATGAGAGAAGTACGATAGATGTACCTCTTGTTGAGATCTTGTGTATTTGGGTTAGCATCGGGTGCTCTAGCCCTAAAACTTTATGGAGGGCTAAGAAACATCGCTCACGACCAGAAGCGTTTGGAGAAATTTCATTTGGTGTTAAAGTTATTCAAATAATTAATTATTTTAATGTATTACCTAAATCTAAACTTAGGGAAATTAAATAATTAAAGTGAATAAATTAACACGTCTTTGAAATATGTTCAGAGACGGATCAAACGGTCTTTTAATCTCATTTTGTTGATGAGTGATTTAATCTCGGTTGTTGATGTGTTCAACGAAAAAGTATAAAGAGAAAGGCTTGAGGTCGGTTGGAGACACACACGGGCGGTAGAAACTAAGCTAGAATTCTAGGGCGGGTTTTGCTAAGAATTTCCGGAGGAGTTTTACGTAGCGAGGGTAGTATTAGCTAAGGGGATGATGCGATCCCTAGGAACCAAGAGTGAGAAATACTTTCGGGGGTAACACATAGGAGCAAGGAAGCGTGACGGCTACACGGTGTAGAGGCTTCGGCCACTACGCCGGAGCCCGAAGGGGCGGTGCTACGATTTCATGGGGCTTCCGGTACTTGCGGGGACTCCCGGGCGGTGTAGGTTGCGTCACCCACTTTAGGGTTACGCAATACCCATACGAGTAGCAGCACGGAGGAGCGCGAGGAGCCTAGCGACGCGATCTTTTGGGGGCTTCGAGCGATCTTTGAAGTGCAGAGAGCAGAATCGGGGTGAGTCTTGTAAATCTCGTTTGAGGGTGTGGATTAGTCGGGAGAATCTTGGTCTTAGAACAACGAGGTGGCTTGCAAATCCTTTTTCTGTTAGGTTAACTAGATTTGGTGCCCTAGATTTGCTATACTCGGAATCTGCTTAATAATAATAAACGCTCACTCTCTGCTACCTTTGGTTTTTCTGCATTGGGTTTTTTCAAGGACTTCGTAGCCAGAAATTTACGAATCTTAATTCTTGTATGCATAAATTATTTATGTTAATGCGGTTAAGCTTCTCCTACTTATGCAAGTTATCAGGCCCCCGAATAAATGCAAGTTAACATCAAAGCAAAACACATATGAGATCTCTACCAATTGAGATCTAGAATAAGCACATGCACACATAGACAAAGTGACGGAGTTATTTACGAATATTTGTCCTCGAAAAAAACCCAATGTGGGAAAACCGGTCTTTAACTGTTGGGCTCTATTATTAAGAATATTTCTAAATACACAACTTTGGGTTCCGGATACGGAAAACCTTGCGGAAAAACTCTAGATACGCAGCACCTGGTGGAGTCGAAGACCAACAATGCGACTAATCCACACCCTCGAAACGAGATTTATAGAACTCGGCCGGATCTAGGCCTATAAACCGGATAGCCTTTGAAAGACACGCGTCGACCCTGCGAAGACACTCCAAATGCTCCAGCGTTGTCCAGAGGGACTATGTTACCCAGTCTGAGTGACGCGATCTCTGGCACTAAGGGTCTATCGTAACCCCAAGGTTTCATTTAATCACTTGTTTGTCCTTCTTCTTTGCTATTGCCTTCTGCCAATGTCTTTCTACGATCTCTTCTTTGCTTCTTGTGTATTCTAGACCACAGGATCGAATCATCCCCTTGGTCTAAATTCCCTCTTTACAACGAAACACTTGAGTGTGCTTAGTACCTAGAATCTCGAAGCAACTTCAATGCTCTGCCTTTGTGTCTCTTACAAATGACCCCAAGCCTTCCTTTATCTTTTCCTCGTTGACAAATCAACGACAAAGATTAAATCTTTAATCAATGGCTAAGATTAAAAGAAAACGATGCGACGACTTAAGACAATTTCATCACATGTTTAATTAAATTCACTTTAATTATTTTTATTTTTCCTAAGTCTTAACTTAGAAATACATTAAAAAAATAATTAATTAGTTTAATATCTCCCTAAACCAGATGAAATTTCCCAAATCAGGCCCCCAGGTCTTGTAGATCGGTGAACTCTAGTCCTTCCTCAAAATTTGGGACCCTGGAAACTGTACAGTACCCCAAATACACACAAAATCTCAACACTCCCTCTTAGCATCAAGGGTGTGCTCTAGCAATACATCATACTTATGCATTACATGATTTTGAGCCTTTGGTTACTTGTCTTTCTTGAAGCTTGGCCTCCTGCCACTCAACTACGCACTCTGTTTGCCATTACTGTCTTGTTGCCCGCAGCTGCGCTTCCTTTGCCAGCCATTCTCTCTGCAACTCCCCTCTCAATATCACGCATCTTGTCTTTGCTCAACAACTACTCACTTCTTTGATCACATTTGCAACTTCGAGTTGTTGAGGAAAACAAGCTGAATCTCTGCCCAATCTTTGACAAACAAGTCGGATGGGCTACATCCTCATCACTATAGCACCATAGGCTATAGATGTTGTGTTGGCATCTAAAGAGCGATGCACAACTACAACTGCACTTGCGTAATCGGACTCCCCTCTACCTCGAAGTACGTAGCTCCTTGTGCTAAAATCTATCAGTATGTGCATTATTTGTCCTTTGAAGCTCATTTGCCCATTTCTTCTTGCTTCTTGCCTTCTTGTCTTGTTCTTTGCTCCCTATCTTCCTTTAAAGTCATATAAACCTCTCTTTCACCCTCTTTCTTCTGCAACTGCTACTTTGCTATGCTCTGTCTTTGCTCCTCTCCAGAGTGTCTAGATGCCTCTCTCCTCATATGTGATCTATGCACCTTGCTCACTTGTCCTCTTGTCTTAAAGTGCCGTGGCTACGCTTGTGATCAAGAGATGAACATCAAGTCTCACTTCTCTCTTCCATGTAGCTCCTCTACATGTCCATGTCACCACCTCCAGTGGTTTATGGCGCTCATGGCTACATCATCTCCGGACCATCATACGCAATTTGCTTTGAAGAATGCTTCCTTGTCCTTCTTTTGGACAATGCATTTGGCAAAATGTCTCCCATTTCGCCACCTTTGGAAGCACTTGATCTTAGAAGATCCTTCTTCTTCTTCGGCTACTTCTTCGATGCCAAGTGCATCTTCCTCCTCTTCCTTCTTAACCTTGCTCAATGCGGTACATCTTCCTTCTTGGTGAACCTTCGTAGTTCTTCTTCTTTGCGGATCGACCTGGTGTCCCAATCGGGAGAATAAAACTCGCCCAAAATATTTTAGACAAGGTTTCCCACTCATCTGCTTCGAGCCTGCATTGAGGGCGGTCACGACTATCTTTGCATCATCTACGGTTGCACTGTTGCGGTCGATTTGATCCTTGATTGTTTGCAATTTGAAGAGGAAATGCTTGATGTCTTCTCCTTTGGTCATCATGAATGACCTCATTTGGGCCTCCAACAACATCTTTCTTTAATTTGATTTTTCCCTCATATATTGAAGTCAAGGCCTTCCACATCTCATTAGCTATCCTCTTCTCGGCCCTATGTGTGGCGAGAATATGATCGCCAATCTTGTCCATTATCGGCCTTGTGCCAGCCCCGACTTCTTTATGCTTCCTTAGAATCACACTGTCTGTCGGCATGGCCGAGGTCTACTCTGCATGATCTCTTAGACCATATGCCTCTGGGACAATCGGGATCCTAGCTTTCCATGCCGAAAAGTTTGAGAGCCCTCTAGTCTATCACGATCCATGAGTCCATGAGGAGCCATTTGCTTAGAATGCGTCGGAGCTCTCTTCTCTATGCTAGAATCTTGGATCTGGTCCTTTTTGAGCGGGAACCCTCTGTCCCTACGACACTTGATTTCCTGCCGAGGAAATCTGCAAATCAACTATGGTTCGACTTCTTCTTTGATCCTGCGACCAAAGCGCAACTTTCCTTTGGCGAAAACTCTGGGAAAAGTGATCTCTTCCCAAACTTTGTCACTTGTGCTAAGGTTAAAAATTTGAAAACCGGAAGTTTGTACAGCTCTTGAATTTTACCGCAACTTTCTGCTGGAACTTTTGGATACGACATATTAGGATACGAATTACCGATGGTGGCTTCGGACCCAGCCAACGTTGTTCTGAGTTCCTGCGGTGCGGTGATTGCGTGGGCTTGATGAGACACAACGGCTGGACAACGTCACCCTTCCTCTTGCGTGATTACCTCCTGTTGCGGCGCCTTGATTTGGCACCCCATAACGCTCGGTGCTTTGCGGCTAGATCATCGGATGCTTCGGTACGATGACCCTTCTAGATCTGCGATTCCTACGATGCCATGTAGAAATTTCTAAATCTTAATTCTTATGTAGAAATTATTTCTGTTAATCCGGTTAAGCTTCTCCTACTTACAATTGTCCGTGAATAAATTCAGGGTCATGAAAAATAATTTCAACGGAGTCTCTCATGGTGCTACAGTAGCAATAGCTAGTTGGAAATATTAATTTTTGACTACTTTACTTTAATAAAGTAAAGTTAGGAATAAAGAATGGGTGAGGGATAACTCACACTTAAGCTAAAAGCTCTTCCTAAAGTCATAAGGGATATGATTAATTAGCGTTAGACTGAAGTTCAAGGTGGCGACGTGGGGAAAAGCATAGCGTGAGCAATGGGCCCAGCTTCGGTGCGAAGGGACAACATGGCTCAGGAAGTTGTCATGAGTTGGTGGTGAGGCCTAGGTGAGAGCAAGTCTCCAAGCATAAAGAGAGAGGGTCTCCTCATTTCATTCATTTTGATTATGCATCTATGTTGACACAAATGTTTTGACATTTCATGAAACACGCTTATTTTGTTGAGCAAAGTATCCATGTCTGTTCCCCACGTTGTCAAGGTCCCAGGTACGGAGATCCCAACGTAACTCCCAAGGGGGACTTCGAGTGCTGTCGGGTGAGGAGTTTCATCTTTGTTTTGCCCGAAGAGAGTTGCGGTAGCCATAGTTGGGGCATCCAGAAGAGACGAGTGCGATCGATGAGAGGGAGGATGTAGTGTTGGAAGGAGGCTGATTATGGATTGGGGTCTGCTCCCGAGTTGACTTGGGAGGAAGTTGGAAAAGGGTCAGCCCTTCCTATTATCATTTTTGGTAGAGCCGGAAGGCCATTATTTGCGATAGATCATTAGGGGCCAACGTTTCTCTTTTGAGATGACAAATGACTCTGAGAATCATTTTAAGAGAAATTGACCATTTCTGGAAAGCTCTGCGGGCTGTAATTATTGGGTGTAGAAGTAGTCCCAAAGTTTTCACAATTTTCCGAGGGTGGGGAGAACGACCCCAATTTGTCGATTCATTCTAGCGATGGCGGCTTAACATAATGTTGCAGTACATGCTAAAATTCTGAGTCTTTGAGGGAGCAGTGTTTCTACGCTTGCCTAGTGCAACTCAAAATTGCTGCATCATTCTAATCACCTTTGTACTCATTTAAATATTTCCGGTATTAATAAAAATAGCTCGATGTTCTCCATATTATGCTGTTTTTTAATATGATGTCTTCAATTCTTTCATAGTTTGTGCTTTATATTCTTTGTTTATTTCCATTCGGGATATACAGGTATCGGAAGCTCATGAGCTTGGCCTCGACACAGCAGAGCGGTGTACGCAGCACCAACGAGGTAAACCATACATACATTTGCCAGGGAGGAAAGTACGAGAGACCGGGGCGGAGGTTAGAGATCACTTTCGGGGAAAGGTAGCGACGTTCCGATGGTGGACGCAGAGGAGGAGGAACCAATGGCGGAGGAAAGAGATGTCGGGGAAGGAGTTTGGGGAACTTCTCCTCAAATCGATTGCAATATTTGTCGAGATGGATAGAGAAGACAGGGCAAAGGTTCACCGGCGAGTCTGAACGGCGTGAGACCCCGAGGGGTTTCCATATCGGAGAGGAGCTCGGGCACATCCCATCATTTGCGGGAGCACATCCTGGCAGGCGGATAGCGTCACACACGCCTCCGTTCTCGGTACCCTCGTTTCTTGCCGCAAACAACGGGCGGAGCACGACGAGGAGAGAACCGGCCCGCGGAGATTACTTTCTTGAGTATCAATCCTACGATCGGGAGTTCGATGCCCTCACATTTCATGACTTCGTTCGCTCAAGGATAGTGAACCCGCAGCAGCATCACGGGAGGAACGGACATTCACATGACGGGGATGTACAATGCCTTGTGGCGATTCTGTCTACGAACGTTTGACGGATCATCAGGAAGTGTTCGGCAAGAAAACTTGGGTGAAGAGAAGTTGGATATATATTTCAACAACTAGATAAGCGAACGAGAGCCATCAGGTCGCGTGTGCTTTGCTGAGCGAGGCCACTGTTGGTGGTTTCAGGATGGCTATGCTTGGGTATAGGGTGACATGTCACAGGGTTTACACGAGGAGGTTGATAGAGCAATTTGATCGGAGGGATCTAGAAGGGCATTTTGTGTGTTGAGTTGACTAAGCTCAAGCGGATCGGGAGTGGGACACATACATTTCGAGTTCTTGAGACTTTCCGTGATGGTGCACGGTTATCAGGCTGGACGATACATATGTTCATAGATGGATTGGAAGAGCCTGCGAAGTTGAGTCGGATCGACGGGGCCGACTACACTCCTTGGCGCGGTTGGGAGGACTCGGGATTGCGGGATGCTACCGAGCTGGGCTCCTTTCCCCCGGTGACATTTTAGTCGAAGGGGAAGGACGCGAGGTTACGCCTCCAAGGGAACCGAGTGAGGAGGGCCCGTGGATGATGAGACCCGGGGGGAGAGGGTACGGCGGTGCTGCATGCCGGGGGGCCATGGGCACCGAGGACCCCGGGTGTATTGCGGGGAAGGCACAAGGACCCCCTTGTATCGGGTCTTCTCAGAAGCGGTAGTAGAAAAGAGAGGAGTATGAAGGAGATAGGCGGGGAGGTAGCAACGACGCGGAGGGAGATCATACGCCACCTCCACCACCTAGGAGCGGGAGGTGCGGCCCCACCCTCTGGAGGCCCTTGCTTCTTTGCGAGGGTTTCCCAAATACTTGACACGAGCGTGTCCAGAGACTGTGCGGGGGACAACATGTACGCCATCCTTCTGCTTAGCCCTTGGAAGAAAATGCTTCCTTGTCCTTTTTCTTCTCTAGTGTTAGTTGGAAAAAATGTCCCATTTCCTTACCATGGAAGCACTTGATCTTTGAAGATCCTTCTACTTCTTTGGGCATGGCTTCTTTGATGCCAAGTTGCATCTTCCTCTGTCTTCTTTTTTACTTTGATCAGCATTCCTGCTTTGCCTCTTAATTAATTCGTCGTTCTTCTTGCGGAATTGACGAGAAGCCATCCCAATCTGGGGAGGTCCACTCTTAGCAGATACTTTGGACGAAAGGTTTCCCAATCATCAGTAGTACCATTGAGGGGGCGGTCCACGACTATCCTTCCATCATCTACGGTTGCATGTTGCGATCGGTTGATACGAAGGAAGTGTTCCATGTCTTCTCTGATGTCCATGAATGACCTCATTTGGGTCTCCAACAACATTTTCCTTTGGACGGGACTTTCCCTCATACGGGGAAGTCAGGGCCTTCTACATTTAGATGGCTGTTACTATTATTATGTGTGGTACAATATGGTCCTTGATACTATCCATAATCGGTCGCTTGGCATGCCCGATGGCTACACTATGTAGCGAAATGCACTGTCTGTCGGTGTGGCAGTGCGCTACATGGTCTCTTAGATTGTACTCCTCAAGGACAATCGAGATCCTTGATTTCCAAATTGAAAAGTTTGAGGCCCTCTAGCCTATCTTGATCACGCGATCCGCAGAGAACCATCTTGCTCGAGTGTGTTGGAGCTCTTCTTCTATGAGATGCGGATCTGGGGTCCTTTCTGTTGGGCACCCTCTTGCTCTCTCGACACTTGAGTTCCCTCCTTGAAATCTACCAAATCTAACCATGTTTCGACTTTTTCTTTGATCCTGCGATCGAAACACAAATTTCCTTTGGCAAGAAACTCTTTGAAGAGTAGTCTCTCCCAATCTTCCCATTGTTGTGCTAAGGGCTAAATCTAAATCGTCGAGTTTAACCCACGGCCCTTCGAATTTCTGTAACTTTTGTGATTTTTGGATACGACGGATTCGGATACAGATCTGTCGTGAGCGAGATCTGACAGTGACGTTTAGAGCGACCTGCGCGATGTTGCGTGCGTGGTAGGACACAATGGACAGCTCACCCTTCCCTCTCTGCGTGAATGTTGCTCTTAGCGTATTTGTCCCTTCGGATATTCTTCTCTGCTGCTTTTCACCAACTCTCTGACTAGATCCTTGATTCTCACTGCTTGGTGACCCTTCTAGATGCGCAGTATAAAGATGCCATGTAGAAATTTACGAATCTTATATTTTATGTAAATTATTACTGTTAACCCGATTATGCTCCTCCTACTTATACAAGTTGATAAGCCCAGATAAATTCAAGTTAAAATCGAAGCAAAACACATTCTGATCTCTACCAATTTAGATCTAGAATAAGCACATGCACATTTTCAAAGTGACATAGTTATTTATGGACAAATAGTCCTCAACAAAATCCAATGTGGGAAAAGCTGGTCTCGTTGCTGGAGGGTTTCTCTTATTAAGAATATTTTTGAATACACGTACGGGTTCCGGATACGGAAAACTGGACAAAGAAAAAATCTGGATCTGACTCCTTTGGTTGATCTAGGGCAAAATAATGAGCGTCCACACTCTTAAACGAGTTCGCGAACTCGGCCAAATCTAGGCCTAGAAACCCCGGTACCCTTGAAAGCCTGCGTCGGCCTTGGATGGCCTCCAAACCCTCACGTTGCTCGGGGAAGGGAGCGTATTGCACGGAGAATGGGTGACGTAGTCACTACGACGCCCCTAGGGTCTCTGCGTAACCCTGAAGGGTTTCACGAGGGTCGTTGTCATCACTCTTTGCCTTCCTCTGTGCGGCCAACCAGGCTTATCTCTTCTTTGCCTCTTGTGTATTCTGGGCCACAGGATCGAATCATCCCCTTGGTCTAAATTCCCCTCTCTGTAATTTGAGAAACCTTACGAGTATTCTTAGCAAACCTGCCCTAGAATCTGTTGTCGGTGCTGCGCAGCTGTGTGTCTTTGATGACATGATTGAATCTTGAATCAGCTGGCTAAGATTAAAAAAACGATCCGTGTGACTTAAGACAATTTCATCACATTTTTAATTAAATTCACTTTAATTATTTTGTTTTCCTAAGTTTTAACTTAGGAAGTACATTAAAATAATTAATTAATTTAATATCTCCTAACCGGATAGGTTTCCCAAATCCATTCACGGGTCTAAGTAGATACGGAGCAAACTCTACTCATTCCTCAAGAATTTGGGACCTAGAGCACAATTTGATGCTACCTAAATACACAAAATCTGTAACAATTTCCTTTTGACGGAGGGATTGCTCACATGTACGCATGATGGTAACCACACCTTGCCCAAAAATGCTTTGGAAAAATGTTTCCCATTCTTGAAAAGGCGCATTTTAAGTAGGTCCTCATTAGGAGCCCCTCATTCGGATTTGCACCACTGTTAATTAGTTGATTTCGGATAGTTTGAAGTACGAAGAGGAATGGATCTATCTCGTCACCCTTCATCATCGACGACCACATTTGATTCTCTAGAAGCATCCTTCTTTGAGCCAGAGCCTCCACGATACATACGTGTCCAATGCTACCCACATCTCATTTGCCGTGGTCTATCCGGCCAATATGAGGCACGACGTGGTCTTTGACTCGAGTCCATAATCAAGCGCGAAGTACGCGCTTGATTTTCCCTCGTACTTCTTTAGGATGCGTCGGTTGCTTTGGCTAGGAATTTCTCGCAGTCATGGAGGCCATACTCATCCGGGCCCCGGTAGGTTCACGGCCCTCCGGATAATGAAATTTGGTTCCTCACAGTCCAACCTATCCAGGTCTCTCGGTCCATATGGCGCCATCTGCTCGGATACGCCCGAGAACACATACTCTTCTCCTCTTTTATTGTTGCAATACTCAGCAGAGAAAACGTTTACTAACAATTGGATTTGGTTTCTTGGTAGATTAGAAACCCTCTATAATGGCTTTGCTCCTCCAGTGGTAAGTTTCCCTCTTGAAATCTTGTTAAATCAACGGACGGTTCTCTCCGATCACCCCCTTTGATTGAATCTCGAGATATGTTTGGCTCAAATTTATTTGAAATGATGTCTTCACTCCCACTCTTTGTTCGATTAATGGGCAAAATTACTCGCCAAGTCTCCACCACACCGGTCTTTGACGAAGATGTGAAGCACGCACGGACTCTTGGCAAAACTTCTACTGCAACAAGAAGAATAATTGAACTATGTCCCCTTTGGGCGGCCAGCCTGGCCCCGATGCTGAGTAGGTTGGACTTTGTAACCCAGTTGGGTGACAGCAGTCCTTATCTTTGGCTGGAAGATACTGCGTAAGCCTAATGACATGCAGCAGGCTGAGTCTTGCCCCTTCACACAGGTTTGTGTTCTCCTGTTGTAAGCTGCCCCTTTCGTTCTTCTTTGTCTGTGAAAAAAATATTCTTAGGTTGATTTTGCGGAGATTGACTTCGTCTGCTATCGCTATGATATCATGTGGTGGAGCTCTAGGTTATGTAGAAATCCTACGTAGTATGTGGTTTACTTCTCCTACTTGATTAAGTTATACAAGTTATTTTCGGAAAATATTTAGAAAATACTGAGCAAACACATCATGACCTACACATGCGGATCATTTCGTGAATATTAAAACTCGGCTAACAAAATGACATAATTTTTTGGACATAAGTCCCGAGAAAAACCCAACGTGGAAAAAACTAGTGCAATAGATATGAGAGTTTATTATTTTTTAAGTAGATTATTAGTACAACAAATCTGGGCACTAAATGTTTAGTTAACCGAAGACGGAGAAAAAGTGGATGTGACCTGCATAAGGACCAGGTCGGTCGGTCCCACACCCCTCAAATGGGATTTACAAGACTCAGCCCGATTCTGGCCCTAGACACCCCAGCGCTGCCCTTGAAGCCCCAGTGTTAGCCCTGCTAGGCTCTGCGCTGCTCAGAAGGGGATTGCGTAACCCCAGAGTGGGTGATGCAGTCCTTATGCTGCTTCTGGAGGCCCCTGCGTAACTCTGGAAGCCCTCTGAAACTGCGGCAATGCCCCTCTTGGGCCTGCGTAGTGGCTGAAGCCTCTGCGCTGCGCAACTGCTGTGTAGCTGCTACTGTTGTCCTTGCTCCTCTGCGCTGTCCTTGAAAGTTGCTCCTTTGCCTCTCGCTGACTCTTGGCTTCAAAAATACTACCCATCGCTACAGAAAACTCCTCCGGAAATTCTTAGTAAACCTTGCCCTAGAATTCCAGCTCAGTTTCTCACCTTTGCCTCCGTGTGTGTGTCTGCAACTAACCCTCAAGCCTTTCTCTTATACTTTTTCGTTGAACACATCAACGACCAAGATTAAATCACTCATCAACGGTTGAAATTAAAAGACTGCTTGATTCGCGTCTCTTAGAACATTTCAGCGCATGCATTAAGTAATTCACTTTAATTATTTAATTTCCCTAAGTTTAGACTTAGGGAATGTTAGTGTCAGAATTTGCATTCTGCTATCATTGATCAAAATATACTCTTTCCATATTCATATTAGGGTTTCATTCAGATTTTTTTTATCATTCCACTAGGTTATGCAAAAATTTGGTCACTGATTAGGATATTGAGATCATTACTACTCCTTTCACCTCCATGGTTAATGGACATCATCATGGTGAGGTCATTCATCGTTGAAAGAGTCCAATAGTCATCATGGTCATCATTCAACTCATTCTTCCATGTTGTGCCATCATTAGGTCATAGGGTCAAAATCACGAAAATTGGTCATTTCACCATCAAATTCATCTTTTGAAGGAGTAGTAATAGTCAAAGGTCTTCAAAAATTTCACGTTCCAGACTATCATTTCCAAGTAAGTGGTTTTGTGTTTACCATATTTGTCTCTTAGTTGTGCTTGGAAAGCTCATTTCCCTCTCCTAGGGTTTTGAGGACATTTTTCTTGGTTTCATGATTTCCATGGTTAAATCATCAACAAGACTTGTATCCTGATGCTCTTACACCTTTCCCTATCCTAAATATACCTTCCTAAACACTTCCCATCACTCATATCCCTCAAAATCATCATTTTTCCATAAGCCCTAGCCTATTGCTACAAGAGGTTTTCTGCACTTCTGGAGTGACCTTGGGAAAATCATTTTTTTTCTCCTAGATGGAGTGTCCAAATGACTTGCTTGATGAGTCAAATGATAACTAGATAGAGAGAGCTTTCCAATGAGCTATCTTGAGCTCAATGAGGAAGACCTCCAAAAGTTGCCTGCAACAACACACTGCATTTTTGCACCCTCATTCTGTACTTTTTGACCAGTCTTGGGAGAATCAATTTTTGACATGTCAAATCATGTCTATTCTGCAAACTAAAGGCGTATTTGGAAAAGAGACAGGATAAGCTTTCCAACGAGCTATCCTGGGCCCAATTTGGACACCGGGAAGGCCTTCAAAAGTGGTTTGCACAAAGGCATTTCGCAAATGCTTGAGCGAGGGTGCAAATGCTTTGTTGAGGGCACAAACGCTCTGGTGAGGGCGCAAATGCTTAATAGAGGGCGCAAATGACTAGGACACCCCAAAAACGTGTCGGAAAATGGTTTCCAAGGCTTCACCAAACCACTCATTGACCTCCAACATATGCATTAAAATATAATTTTCATCAAGTGCATATGTTGAGTATTGTGAAGTTTAGGGCAGAATTTGGTGTTTGAAATAGTTTTAAAACCCCTAGTATCCCATTGCATTTGTCGAAATTCCTAAATTACATTCTCTTACACCCTTATAACTTTCCCACAATTACATATACTCATTCCCAATCCCCTATTTTGCAAAATCCCCTTTTCCTAAACCTTTTTCCCAAAACCCTAAGTCCTAGGTGCTACATTTACCTAGGCTCCCAATCCCCAAATTGTAGAAATTTCTGAATCCTTCCACTTTATGTAGAAATTATTACTGTTAATCTGGTTATGCTCCTCCTACTTAGACAAGTTATTAACTGAATAAATTCTAGTTAAAATCGAAGCAAAACACATAACAGATCTCTACCAATCCAGATCTAGAACAAGTACATACATACATAGACAAAGTGACAATTATTTATGGACAAATAGTCTCCGGAAAAACCCAATGCGGGAAAACCAGTCTCTGTCTGTTGGAGGGTTTTATTATTAAGAATTTTCTGAATACAACAAGCCTGGGTTCCAGATCTGGAAAACTTGACAGAAAATATACAAGATCTACAACTCACTGGTTGATCTAGGGCCAAAATAATCACTGATCCACACCCTCAAATAGGATTTACAGAACTCAGCCAAGATTAGGGCCTAGAAACCCCAGCGCTGCTCCTGAAAGCCTCTGCGTCAGCCTCTGAAGCCCCTCAAACCCTCAGTGCTGCTCCGAAAGAGACTGCGTTACCCCAGACTGTGTGACGCAGTCACTACGCTGCCCCTTAGGGTTTATGCGTAACCCTCTGAGGGTTTCCTGGTGAAAATCACACTGTCCTTGGAGGGACTGTGCTGTCCTGGCTGCTGCTGCTGCTCTCTTCTTCTGCGCTGTCCGTGAGATGATCTCTGCCTCTTGTGTATTCTAGACCCCAGGATTAGATCATCCCCTTGGCCTAAATTCCCCTCTCTGCAGCTGAAACTATTCTGAGTATTCTTAGCAAACCCTGCCCTATAATTTCAGCTTAGCTTCAGTGCTCTGCCTCTGTGTGTCTTTGCAAATGACCCCAAGCCTTTCCTTTATACTTTTCTTGTTGGGACACCAACGACCATGATCAAATCTTGAATCAATGGCTAAGATTAAAAGAAAGCTTGATCCGTGTGACTTAAGACAATTTCATCACATATTTAATTAAATTCACTTTAATTATTTAAGTTTCCTAAGTTTTAGCTTAGGAAATACATTAAAATAATTAATTAATTTAATATCTCCTAAACCAGATGAAATTTCTCAAATCAATTTCTGGGTCTTGTAGATCAAGTGTACTTTAGTCTCTCCACACAATTTTGGAGGTAGAGCACAACTGATGCTACCCCAAATATACAAAATCTCAACACTCCCTCTTAGCATCAAGGGTGTGCTCTAGCAATACATCACACTATCTTTGATAGACAAGTCAGATGGGCTGCATCCTCATCACTGAAGCTCCTTATGCTACAAATCCATGCTGGCATCTAAAGAACGATGCACAGCTACAACTTTGCTTGCGTAATCAGACCCCCTCTACACTACTGAAGTGACATAAGCCCCTTGTGCTGAAATCCATCATGCTGCTGCTGCACTGTTGAGATTTTGTGTATTTGGGGTAGCATCATTTGTGCTCTAGCTCCCAAACTTTGTGGAGGGACTAGAGTTCACCTGATCTACAAGACCCAGAAATGGATTTCTGAAATTTCATCTGGTTTAGGAGATATTAACTTAATTAATTATCTTAAGTGTATTTCCTAAGTCAAAACTTAGGGAACTTAAATAATTAAAGTGAATTTAATTAAACAAGTGATGAAATTGTCTTAAGTCACACGGATCAAGCTTTCTTTTAATCTTAGCCATTGATTCAAGATCTGATCATGGCCGTTGATTTTTTAATGAGAAAAGTATAAATGAAAGGCTTGGGGTTATTTGTAAAGACACACAGAGGCAGAGCACTAAAGCTAAGCTGAGATTCTAGGGCAGGGTTTGCTAAGAATACTCGTAAGTGTTTCAGCTGTAGAGAGAGGAATTTAGGCCAAGGGGATGATCTGATCCCGGGGTCTAGAATACACAAGAGGCAGAGATTAGCTCAACGACAGCGCAGAGGAAGGTAGCAGCAGCAGCAAGGACAATGCAGTCTCTCCAAGGACAGTGTGATTTTCAACAGGAAACACTCAGGGGTTACGCAGAGACCCTTTAGGGGCAGCGTAGTGACTGCGTCACCCAGTCTGGGGTAACGCAATCCCTTCTGGAGCAGCATTGAGGGTTTGGAGGACTTCGAAAGCTGACGCAGAGGATTTCAAGGGCTTCAGAGGCTGATGCAGAGCCTTTCAGGGGCAACGTTGGGGTTTCTAGGCCCCAATCTTGGCTGAGTTCTATAAATCCCGTTTGAGGGTGTGGATCAGTCATTATTTTGGCCCTAGATCAGCCAGTGAGCTGTAGATCTAGTATTTTCTTTGTCTGGTTGTCCAGATCTGGAACCTAGATTTGTGTATTCAGAAATATTCTTAAATAGAACACTCCAGCAGCTAGAGACCGGTTTTCCCACATTGGGTTTTTCCGGGGACTATTTATCCAGAAATAACTGTCACTTTGTCCATGTGTGCATGAACTTGTTCTAGATCTGAATTGGTAGAGATCTGTTATGTGTTTTGCTTCGATGATAACTTGAATTTATTCAGTTAATAACTTATCTAAGTAGGAGGAGCTTAACTGGATTAACAGTAATACTTTCTGCATAAGATATAAGATTCAGAAATTTCTACACGGTATCAGAGGAATTGTAGATCTAGGAGGGTCACCAACAGGAGAATTTGAAGGATCTAGCTGTAGAAAGCAGTTGAAAAAGCAACAGAAACGTAAATTTGAAGGGACAACGCAGTTTTCAGGTGCAGACTCATGTAGAGGGAAGGGTGACGCTGTCCAGCGCTGTGTCCTAGCAAGCCCGTGCAGTTACTGTGCGGAGGCAGCTCAGAAACAATGCTGGTTTGGTCTGAAGCTAGCTACTATGATTCAGATCTGAATCTGTCATATCCATAAAAGATTGCAAAAACGCTACAGAAATTCAAAAGACTTGGTGGGGTTAAAATTCCGAACTTTGCAGATTTTTAGCCTTAGCACAAGTGACAAATATTGGGGGGAGATCAACTTCTCAAGAAGTTTCTTGCCAAAGGAAACTTAGAATTTGATCAAAGGATCAAAGAAGAAGCTGAATCATAATTGATTTGGTAGATTTCCAAGAAGGGAAATCAAGTGTCAGAGGGAGCAGAAGGCACCTGTTTCACTAAGGATCTTAGATCCATTTCTCTAGCAAAGAGAAAAGGAAGTTTCGACACATTCTGAGCAGATGGCTCCTCATGGACTGCGTGATCAGGATAGGCTAGATGGCCTCCCAAACTTTTCGGTTTGGAAGGCAAGGATCCTAATTGTCCTTGAGGCGTATAATCTAAGAGACCATGCAGAGCAGACTCTGGCCACACCGACAGATGTGGATCTCCTTCGGAAGCATAAGGATGCTGCTGGGCATGCCAAGCGACTGATTATGGATAGTATAAAGGACCATATTGTACCCCACATAGTTGAGAAGAAGACAGCTAACGAGATGTGGAAGGCCTTGACTTCCCTATATGAGGGAAAGCTTGTCCAAAGAAAAATACTGTTGGAGATCCAAATGAGGTCATTCATGATGACCAAGGGAGAAGACATGGAGCACTTCCTCTTCAGACTTTAGTCAATCAGAGATTAGCTCACTGCAACGGGTGCAACGATGGATGATGCTGTAATAGTCAGGAGTGCTCTCAATGCAGTGTAATATCCCGAATGGAAATAAAAACAAAAACAATATGGAGAATGTTGAGCCATTTTATTAGTACTGAAAGATGAAATGAGTACAAAGGTGATCAGAATGATGGCACCTTGGCTTGCACTAGGCAAGCGTAGAAATACTCTTAGAAGATAACCCGGAATGGCTGCTCCCTCAAAGACTGCGTAATCTCCAGTGCTGTTGGTACTACTGTGTTGCTGCTAGTGTTGGAATGTACTGACAAATTGGGGTTGCTCCCCACCTCGAAAAATTGTGAAACTTTGGGAATGGCCTCTCCACCCAATACCTAGAAAAGCCCAGAAAACTTTCCGGAAATGGCTAACCTCCGAAAATGACTCCCTTGAGGCACTACGCTATTCCCCAATGAGAAACGTTGGCCCTAAAGGATCTGTTGCAAATAATGGCCTCCGACTCTACCAAAATGCTGGAATAGGGAAGGGCTGACTCCTTTCCAACTCTCCCGGGCTAAATCCCCTGATAAACCCTCAATCCGGAACCACCTCCTTCCAAGACTGCATCCTCCCTCTCACTGACCGGCGCCATCTCTTCCAGTGAATGCTCCCAACTGTGGTTGCTGCAAATCTCTCCAACAAAACAAAGATGGAACTCCTCACCCGAGCAGGCACTTGAAGTCCCCTGGTGCTGAGGTTGGGATCTCCGCACGGAGACACCCAGTGTACTGAACAGTACGTGCAGACTTTTCTCAACAACAACCATGCTCAATGTCAAAAGACAAATAACAAAGATGCATAATCAGAATGAATGAAATGAGGAGACCCTCTCCCTTTTTATGCTTGGAGAGCCTTGGTCTTACCTAAGCCCCACCATCAGCTGCGCTGTCTCCTTGAGCCATTCTGTCCCTCTCTCTCTGCGCTGGCTTGGGCCCACATTGCGTACGCTGTCCTTTTCCCTATGCTGCCACTTCGACCTCTAGGCCCCACGCTGCCAATAAATCATGTTTCTCAAGTGACTTTTGGAAATGCTTTTATCTGAAGTGTGAGTTAAGTGTCCCTCTTCATGCACTTTATTTCTAACTTAACTTTATTAAAGTAAAGTAGTCAAAAATTAATATTTGCAATTAGCTATTGCTAATTGGGAATATTACAGTCCTCCCCAACAAAATGTTGCTTGTCCTCAAGCAACTGCAATGATGGATGCTGCAAAATCTTCTCACTCTCCCTAGTGGCATCCTCATCTGGTAGGTTCCTCCATCTCACCAGGTACTCCCTGACTGTCCTGCTCCATAGCTGCCTCTCCCTAGTGTCAATAATGGCCTTCTGTTGTAGCACCAGATGCCCCTCATCATCGATGGGTGGAAGCTCCTCAGTTACAATCACCTGCTGTCCCAGTGCCTTCTTCAGGCATGACACATGAAAAATGTTATGAATCTTGCTACCCGTGGTCAACTCCAACTCATATGTGACCTCACCAATCCTTCGTGTCACCCTATATGGTCCATAAAAGTGGGGCTTCAACTTTTCAGCCCCCTTCTGCTTCAGCGTGGATTGCCGATATGGCTGCAATCGTAGGTAGACCAAGTCCCCTATCTCAAACTGTCTCTCAACACATCCCCTATTGGCATACAGCGTCTGCTGATTCTGTGCTGTAGCTATGTTATCCTTAAGAGCTTGGAGTCTATCCTGACTCTCTTGGATCCAATTCTTGGCCCTAGGGACCTTGCTAACACCAAACTTCACATCATCAAAAGATAAAGCATGATACCCATATAAAGCATAAAATGGAGACATACCAATAGACATATGATGAGTGGTGTTGTAACAATACTCTCCCAAATGCAACCATCGTAACCATGCCTTCTGCTACCCGCTAACATAGTTACGCAAGTAGCCTTCCAGCCACTTGTTCACTATCTCCGTATGTCCGTCCATCTGTGGGTGGTAACTAGTACTCGGGGTCAACTTAGTGCCCACCAAACGGAAAAGCTCCTGCCAAAACCCGCCCATGAAGCGGCCATCCCTGTCACTGACAATGGTCTTTGGAAGAACATGCAATCTGAAAACATCACTGAAAAATAACTCCACCACCTGTGCTGTAGTGTAACGCGCTGATATGGCGAAGAAATGTGCATAATTTGTAAGCCGATCAATGACTACAAATATGCAATCCTTGCCCTGTACAGCGGACAACCCTGTGATGAAATCTATAGAAATACTCTCCCATTTCCCCTCAAGTATGGGAAGAGGCTGCAGTAACCCCGCCGGATGGTTCATCTCCCCATTGTTGCGCTGGCAAACTTTGCACACCCTGACATGCCGGAGTACGTCCTTGAGGCCGTTCCACGAGAACCTCTCTCTGATGGCCCAATAGGTCTTGGTGAACCCCTGGTGGCCTGATAATGGCGAGTCATGTGAGGTGCGCAATATCTTCTCCTATAGCTTGGAGCTCTCGGTCAAGAAGATCCTGTCCCTGAAGTAGATCGCCTCATCCATCACCTTGTACCTGTCATCTGTAACTTGTCCGTCCAACGCCTCACAGGAAAAATGGTCTTTGGAGTACTCTACCGAAATTTGAGCCCTCCAGTCCGTATCCAAACTCATCAAAGACAACGCTGCAGGTTTGCGTGAAAGTGCATCAGCCACCACGTTGTTCTTCCCCTTGACATACTCGATGTCAAAATCGTATGCCTGGATCTTGCTGACCCACTTCTACTGCCTCTTCTGCAACTGCTTCTGCTCTAGAAAGAATCGGAGGCTGTTGTGGTCTGTTCTCACTCTGAACCTGTTCCCTACCAGGTACTGCTGAAACTTGGCCAATGCATGCATGATGGCCAACATCTCCTTGTCGTATATAGCATACAACCTCTCATGCGGCAACAACTTCCGGCTCTCGAAAGCTATGGGGTGGCCTCCCTGCATCAAAACTGTGCCTATCGCCTCCCCTAATGCATCACACTCTAGGACAAAGGGTTGCGTAAAATCTGGCAATGCCAAAACCGGACTGCTGCTCATCACCTCCTTGAGTCTGTTGAAAGCCCTCTGCGCTGTATCCGTCCAAATAAATGCCCCCTTTTTGGTAAGGTCTGTAAGTGGTGCAACAAGTTGGGAAAATCCCTTGACAAACTTTCGATAGTAGGTGCAGATACCCACGAATCCCCGAAGTTCCGTCACATTCTTCGGCTCTGGCCAATCCTTGATGGCCTTGATTTTCTCCTCGTGGACCCTCACTTCATCCACCCCAATAATGTGCCCCGAGTAGAGCATCTCTGTCAGCCCAAACTCGTACTTGGAGAGTTTAGCATGGAATTGCTGCTCTTCCAATATGCGCAATACAACCTCAATATGCTGTAGGTGCTCCTCCCATGTCTTGATGTAAATCAAGATGTCATCGAAAAACACTAACACAAATTTCCTCAAGTGACTGCAGAAGATGTGATTCATGCATGATTGAAATGTGGCCGGAGCATTGGTCAGCCCAAAAGGCATCACCAAAAACTCAAAGTGACCGTAATGACATCTAAAAGTGGTCTTGGGAATATCCTGCTCCCTCACGCGAATCTGATGGTACCCTAATCTCAAATCAATCTTCAAGAAGAACTTCGATCCCCTCAGCTCATTCATCAAGTCATCTATTTGTGGGATGGGGTACCCGTTCTTCATGGTCTTCTTGTTTAGGGCCTTATAGTCAATGCACATCCTCAGTGTGCTGTCCTTCTTCTTCATCAACACCACTGAAGAAGCAAAGGGGCTAGTGCTAGGATGGATGTGCCCAAGAGCTAAGAGCTCATGGATGGCCCTCTCAATCTCATCCCGGTAGGCCTTAGGATGTCTATAGGGTGTAGTGATGATAGCCTGGATACCCTGCTTCAACTCAATCGTGTGCTCAAACCCCGATCTGGCGGCTGCCTTGGTGGTATCTCTTCGAAAACCATGGCATATCTATCTAAAATGGACTATACATCTGGGTGTACGGCCTGCCCTGTAGATCCTGCCTCTGAAACACACAGCTCCACTGCCCACTCTATGTCTCCCTTCCGGAAATCTATCTCCATCTGGTGTGCTGAAACTGTCTATGGTGGGTAGGTGTGGATACCCCGAAACTTCTCGTGCCTCCCAGTCTTCTTATCCGTCCACTCCATCTCCAAGGTCTCCCAATCAGTGGTGACCTTCCCTAGCATGATCTACCATTGTACCCCCAGTATCACGTTGGTGTCCGGAATGTCCACCACGAAGAAGTGATCTGTTAGGGTGTAAGTCCCCATAGTCACTGCCAAGGCTGGCACATACCTGGCACACTGCATGGTCCTGTCCCCTGGAACCAGTACCGAAAATCCATCAAAGCTCTCCATCGGTATGCCCCTCCGCTCTACCAAATGGGCATCAATAAAATTGTGGGTGGCCCCACTGTCCACTAATGCTGAAACACGCTATCCCCGCACTGTGCCTTGGACACGCAGTGTCAAGTATTTGGGAACTCCCCGCAAAGATGCAAGGGCTCCCCCGGTAGGTGCAAATGCTGCACCTCTTGCTCCTGGTGATGGAGGTGGCAGGTGATCCCCTCTCTGCGCTTTACTACTGCCTCCTGCCTCTATCTCCTCATACTCCTCTTCCCCGCTACTGTCGGAGAAGACGTCAATGTAATGTGCCTTCCTTGCGGCACAATGGTGTTCGAGTGCCCATGGCTCCTGGCATGTGAAACATAGCCTCTTCCGCCTCAAATCTCTCCTAGCCTTGTCATGCATTGGCCCTCTGCCATGGTTCCCCTTTGGAGGCGAAACCCTCACGTCCTTCCCCTTCGGCTGGAATGTCGGTCTCTGGGAAAAGGGAGCTCGAGTCCGGGGTAGTGCGTCCTGCAAATCCCGCGTCCTCCCAATTGCATCATGGAGTGTAGCTGGTTTCGTCGATCTGACTAATCCCCGTAGAGGTTCTGCCAATCTATCTATGAACATATAGATCATCTGGGCTGCGGATAAATCTAGCAACATCACGGAAAGTCTCAAGAACTCTGAAATGTATGTGTCCGGACTTCCGGTCTGCTTGAGCTTAGTTAGCTCAACAAAGTGCTCCTCTGGATCCCTCCGATCAAATCGTCCTATCAGCCTTCGTGTGAACTCGACATATGGTGTCACTCCTGAGTGTCCTAGTGCAGCCATCCCGTGAAACCACCAGTCATGGGCCTCGCCCTCCAGGTGCAATGCTGCCACCTTAATGGCCTCTGGCTCTGCCATCTGGTTAAGCTGGAAATATATATCCAACTTCTCCACCCAAGCCTTTTCCGAACACTTGGATGATGTGTCAAATGTTGGTTGATAGAATTTGCCTATAGTGCGCTGTACATCCCCTTCATGTGAGTGCCTGTTTCCCCTGTGATGGTTGCGGGGTCTGTTGACCCGCTTGAGTTGAACAAAATCATGGAATGTGAGGCCATCTCTGAACTCCTGACCATAGGACTAATACTCAACAAAGTAATCTCCCACGTGTGCCAGTTCCTGCTCCTGCTGTGCTCCTGCCCCAGTGTCTCCAGCAAGAAACGTAGGCATCGTGGAACGGGGAGGCGTGTGTGATGCCATCTGCTGCACTGTGATGTGCTCCTGTAAGTGATGAGATGTGCCCAAGCCCTCTTCGATATGGAAACCCCTTGGGGTCTCACATTGTCTAGACTCTGTCGTGAACCTTTGCCCCATCTCTTCTATTCGTCTTGACAAATCTTGCATTGATTTGAGGAGAATTTCCCCAAACTCCTTCCCGACATCTTTTTCCTCCGCCATGAGCGTCCTCCTCTTAACGTCCCTCTTCTCATCTTTGTCATTCACTGAAGGTGATCTCTAACCTCCGCTCCTGGTCTACCATGCTTCCTCCCAAACGATATGATGTATGCTTTTGTTGGTGTCATAGACAATACGACCACGGGGCGGGCCAAGTCATTAGCTCGGGAAATACCTTGTAATTACTCCAAATGGAAATAACATGACAATATAAAGCGCATAAACAAAGACACAACAACTAGAGATCATAAGAAAAAGCAGGACAATATGGGCTAGCTTTGAGCCATTTTATTCATCTTCCAGAAAAGATGAAATGAGTACAAAGGTGATTAGAATGATGGTACCTTGGCTTGCACTAGGCAAGCGTAGAAATACTCTCGAGAAGATAACTTTGGAATCATTTGCTCCCTCAAGGCTGGTAATCTCTGATGCTATTGAGAATGCCCTCTGCTGGAATGAGCCCGACAAATTGTGGCCTAACACTCCCCACCTTAGAAAAGGGCGAAACTTTAGGAAGAGACCTTGTACCAAATACCCGAGAAAAGCCACGAGCTTTCGGAAATGGGTGACCTCAGAAAATGACTCCCTTGTGACACTACACTATCACAGCCAAACGTTGGCCTTAGGCGATTTCTGCTTTGCAAA
>JAXQQM020082253.1:0-19267 GCA_034641835.2 Pinus albicaulis | reverse complement strand
AATAGGGTTGTTAGTATGAATCCTTTGTCGAAGTGTACAAAAAAGGACCACTTTAGCTACGCATAACTAATAGCCCTAACAACAAAAGTGGCTGCCAATATCTTCAGATCTGCGGTTAGTTAGACAAGAAAAGAGCTGCAAAACACCAGATCTATGCATGGAAAGACATTAGCGGTAAAAACAAGGGTTTACTCCATATACCAATAAAATAAGGAACAGAACAATTTTTTGAAAAGAATTTTTATGATGACGGGCACAGGAGGAAAACAAGAAGGCGTATCCAATTCTCCTCGATGGGATGGGTTCTTGGAAGTCCTCGGCTTGCCAGTCTAAGATTTCTCTCTCTTGTTGGTGTAGAAACCCAGTGCAAGAATAAAGCTCAATGGGAGCTCACACGGCAAATGATGGAAAAATGGGACCAAGTGTATAGATCAGTGATCTAATAGGCAACAGGTGAAGAATGGTAGGAAAAACCCTCCTATTTATAACAAAATATTGGGTCATTCTAGATCTTGGTGCATGGAGTTAGCAGAGATCTAGATCCACTTTTTATGGAATATTTTATTATATTTGTTGGAGGAAAAGGAATTTGACTTGGGTCAAATCCCTTTATTTGTAAATAATAAATAAATAAATGATTTATTTATCATTTTAAGGATGTGGTTGAGTAATAATCAAATAAATAATGATTTATTTAATTATTTAAGGGTGATTTAGTCATATTTAACAAAGAATATTATTTAAATAAGATTTAAATAATTATTCTTAGAAAATAATAAGATAAATAATGATTTATCTAATTAATTTCCTTGTTTTGGGTTAAATATAACTAGGAATATTAATTAAACTGTTGTTTAACTAATTATTCCTTGAGGAAAATCAAACAAATGTAGATTTATTTAATATTTCCTCATGGGGTTTCTTGTTTAGACCATAAACAACTTAATAAAGGTGGTTTACTAAGTTATTTTCATAGTGAAAGCAATTTTACTTAGGGTAAAATTGGTCTTGCATGGTGTACTTGGGTTCATCTAATAATAATAGGTTAGATGACCAAAAAATGGTGTAACAGATTGCCCCCCAACGTACGAGTGTTAGGAGCAAATCGTATGACCGAAGTACGTTGTAAGAACTCCATCACTAGATATCAAGAGGGAAGTGAGAGAGAAATGTAAGGTAGATAGTGTCTTCGAGAACTAGACCACGAGGAGGCAGGGCTCATAGTGCAACAAGTCTCTTTTTATGAGAGGGTACCTGTGCTGAAGGCGGTGGGGGAGGTATACCTATGCCCGCCGAGACAAAGTACAAAAGAATAGTGTGTCCAGTAAACAAGGGAACGAACCATAAAGTACAACCAGCATAATCATGAGCCAGATAAAAATACAATGAAGAATCCCATATACATGCTGTGCCTGGGATAACAGCCAAGACTTGTACAATAATATCTGAATACATGAGATACAAATACAACCCAAATGCCCCCTGTACATGGGGAAGGGCTCCCAAAATTTGACTGATACATGCAAATCAAAGAGGCGCTGCAAGTGGCTAAGGCCAACATCATCAAATATCTGGAGCTGCATCGAAGGCTGCAAGCAGGAGGTCATCCGGGCATGTGGGGGGCTACCTGCAGGGCCACCCCCTCATGAGGGTTGAGACATCTCACACACACCGGGAATCATCAAGAGCTGCTGCTGGATCACTGGACCATCCAGTATACGGATCTCGAACATGCTGAAAGGAGCTGGAGAAACAATCAAGTCAAAGGGAAACGAGAGATCCCTTTGCCTGATCCGAGGCACCGAACAAGAGTGGAAGATGGAACCAAGGTACACTGCTCTCTAGACCTAGCTTCTGGAAAGAATGAGCTGATGTTGATGGAAGGAGGTCCGCCATAGGTGAGTTAATGAGACATCCTCAACTAAGGCACGAGAGAAAATAGTGGAGCGATGGACAGACTGACACTAATGATGATGGTGACATGGAGAGGACTGAGTAGTGAATGGAAAACTTCCCTTGTTAGAGCATAAAGAGCATGAATTACATGGCAGTGACTGACACAATATCATAAGGGATAGGGGACAGTGGGACTGAAGGTCATAAGATGCGACACAAGAGAGAGACCAAGCAATGAAGGATAGAGGAGGGCTATAGCGGGGTGATGAGGACTCGGGATAGACTCCATAGATACGATGTGACTCAACCCCAGGATGCTCTAAACAAGGGCAAACTTCCTGAATGGCAGCACACAGTAAAGGCCCAATGGGGGACCATAAAAACATGAGTACAAGATGGGAACTCATGACGAAAATCGACTCGAACAAAGACAAGTAAGGAGGAAAAATGGTGCCCCAAGTACAAGTGTCGTAAGTGAGGAAATTCGATTTTAAGGAGAGGTGAAGTGACTCTTCTTGGACAAAATGTGTCCTAGTGAAGTATCAAATCATAAAAAACTAACAGATACCCATTTGAGAGCTTTCCAATGGTGCAGACGGTTTGTCAAACGGGGCTACGGTGTGGTCGCAACGGTCGAAAGAAGAAACAGGGGTTCTCTTTTAATAAGGTAGTTTTCCCTCCAAATTCACTCATTTGCTATTGTTGCTGTGGTGAATGTAGAGAGGAGAGAAGACCCTAAATCTTGCGGCGAGCGTAGTGGACAGACCGACCGTTGGAATCGAGATCCGTCAGTTGCAGGTAAGAGGCCTAACCTTACTCTTTCATTTTGATGGATTGAAAGTTCAGTTTAGGGCCCAAAATCCCAAAAACAGACCTTCCTTCTTCTCTACGGCCGGGTCGCACTTTTTGGGCCAAAAAGTGCAACCTGGGACGCAGGTTTCAGGGCAAAACCTACGACCTGGTCCAGAACTGGGCAGAAAACTGCGACCTGGGAGATGAGGGGGTTTTGGTGTTGTTTTATGGCTGAGAGTTGGGTTTTTGTATTTGGTTATGATATTCCCTATCTGTATGCTGACAAAGATGATGTTTTTGTGCAGATATGGCAGATATACGGGTTAACTGGAGAGAGAGAGACCTGGGTACATTACGGGCAGAGATCCAGGCAGATCAGGGTGTCCGTCGTGTGTTGGCCAGGTTTGGGGTTCTAAAGTTTTTGGAGAACCCTTTGATGAGAGCGGGAGAGCCCTTGTTGGCCCGGATTATCAGTTATTGGGATCCAGAGCATGAGGTCTTTGTAGTGCAGGGGCACAGGATCGAACTGACAGTCCAGGATGTGTATTTCCTGACAGGTCTCCCAACAATGACGGATGGTGGGAAACACGCAGCCAGTATTACCGCGAGGGCGGCATATCATGGAGTTTGTGGAACGACATTGTCGACCGGGTCTCCAAGTCAAGGGGACTCGGATATCGATCGGGGATCTAGAGAGGCTAGAAACCCGTGCAGTGGCCGCAGTTGTGCTGCGTATCCTGGGCAACCAGGCATTCCATCACATCACCGGGGGGTAGATGATGCTTGTAGAGAGTGTGTTGAGTGGGACCTACTATGGGTGGGCCCAAATGATGCTAGTGTCGTTGAAACGACAGTTGTCGCTCTGCAAGCGGCAAGTGAACCACGATTGCTCGTATGGGACTTTATTGTGTGCCTTCTTCTTTGAGAAGATCCTGACCTTGCGGCCTCGTATACAGCTTCTAGATGGTGGCCCGAGAGAGCCCAGGATGCGCTGGTGGGGGCGGCTACTATGCAGAGGAGGAGGAGGGGCAGTCGGGCGAGTGTTTCGACCTGAGTTCTTTGCCCATTGGGATCAGATTTCGTTATACATAGGCGACTATCCCTATAGTGGGATGAGTTATTGTGGAGATCCGGACTTGCCACTTCCACCTGGTCGAGTATGGGGGCCCGATGGTAAGTGATAGATTGTTATTCTTGTATGGGCATGTTTAAATTTTTTGAATAGTAGATAGGGTACTAATTCATGTACTGTTGGTATGCAGATATAGCTCCGGTAAAACCGACCGGATATATGGGACAGTAGACGACGGTAAGGCTATGATCGAGTGGTCGAGACGGCGCATAATGAGGATCTGTTGCCATAGGAGGACATCATTTGTAGATCTGCGAAAGGTTGTAGTAGGAGTATCGGAGCGCGGGTGGCGGGACTTAGACGACCCATTTTATAGAACATGTATTGGTCTACCCTCGGAATGGCGAGGTGTCATGCGGCGCATGGCGATGGCCGGTCAAGGCATACGTGATCTACGGGCTGCAGGGGAAGAGCCATTGGCTCGGGATCCGCCAGATAGTGAGTAGGTGTGGGGCATGTGGTGCCCCCTAGTGTGTATGTAGGGGCGGGTGGTGCCCCCAGTTTTGAGTTTTTTGTAACATGCTATGGGCATGTCATATGTATCAGAGTAGATGGACTCTAACACATGTTTTGTGACACATATTATGGATATGCATCGTTTTTAATGATTATGAATGTTATTGTCTTGTATGAAATGCGTCTGATAAAAGCCAATCTAGAACATGGTTTGCAATACTATCTACATAGTGAGTCTGTTCTCGAGGTACATGGTTGAAAGTTATGGTTTCAAATGCACGTATCAAGAGTTTCACTCGTAAATAAGCGTCTAAATATACCAGGGTTATGCACACGATAAACACCATTTAGTTGCATTACAAGAAGTAGGGAATCCAAACGAACGTGCAGATGGAGGATGCAATGAAAGAGGGCATTAACTAAGAGACCACGCACTGCATCATATTCGACCTGATTGTTGGTGGCAGAACCAATGCAGACCCCATCGGAGAGAACAAGGGTGTGCAAGGGGGTGAAGATGGCCCAACCTGCCGAGGCGAGATTCCGGGAGTAACGACTGGCACCATCGGCGTAACCAATAAAGGGCGTGGACGGGGGGTCCTGCGGAATGGTGTTACAAGACAACAAATGAGGGGAGGAGAGGAAATGACGGCAGCGTGAGTGTACAGAAGACATCGAGCGGCAACTGCGGGAGGGAATGCAAGGAGCAGGATGACTATGACTCATATACAAACTGGAGGGTGGTATATGAGGGCTATCGGAAGTATGGGGAGGACTCGGTCTGCTGAGGTCAACAGAGATATGGGTGGAGTGATCTCGTGTATGGGTAGAAAAAAGGTGTTCAGGAGACACAATAGGGGAGGATGCAGGGGGACTGGGCTCCAAGTGTCTCGCAGAGGAGGATAGGTAAAGAATGGTTGTGGTAGACTCCGTCATCTGAACATCAGGGGGGGGGAATGTCGATGGGAGCAGGGGGATCCTCAGGCTGGTCGGAAGCATACTGCGTGAGGATGGGAGAGGTGGATTGATTTTGTTCAACCTCATACTCTCGGACTACCTCTAAAGAGGCGCGGTAATGCGTCAGATGAGGACAATGGTGGGAGTAATGGCCATGGACACCGCACAAAGCACAGGGTTTGTTGGTGCGGAGAGTCTTGGGGTTCTTGGTTACAGACAAAGAAGGAATGTAGGCTTCAGGGACCGTAGCTTCAGGGAACGCGACTTTAACCATGTGCTGAATACGGGGCAACTCGGGACAAGCATGGGTGGCATGACCGGCGACATCACATAAGGCACAAGGTTTTGCTGGCGGAGGAGGGGCCGAGTTAGTCGTGGTGGTCTTGTCTTTGGGTGCCCCCTTGCGAGCTTTGCCTTTCTTCCCGGGAGCCGTCACGAAAGGAGAGGGGTCCTGTAGAGGTGTTGGGGACACAGGGACAACGGAGGAAGCAAGGGGGACCGGTTGAACCAGTGTTAAAGCCATGTAGGGTTTGGGGTGACCAGGAGGGGTAGCTGCTGGAGGATCAAGGTACCAGACTGGTATGCCCAAGGTCAGGTTAGGGAGAGAGAGGGTGGCCATGACGGGGACAGAATATACTCAGGAGGGAACCGAGGGGAAGGGATCTTGACGAGAAATGACCGGGAGGGACGGCTCAGAGATGGTTAAGGCACAGAGGCGATCAGGGAGGATAAAAGGGTTCGGGGATACCATGCGCCCAGGGAGGGCTAGAAGGAGGAGGTCCGGCTGGCTGAGATGAATGGCTAGGAGCGGGTTGCGGAGGGTGAGGGGGAGTTTGCTGACTAGCCGAGGCAGGCCGATTACGGGCAGCCTGAGACGATTGCATCATGCAAACATTCGATGAGCTGGGATCAGTGATGGGAGGAGGAGGAAGGTTAGGGAAAGTTCCAAGCAGGGAGGAATATTTGTAAACGCCGGGGCAGACACTGGTCAAGGAATCAACAGTTTGCTTGTTGGCTACAGAAGAGATGGTCGTCTCAGGTGAGGTCTGAGATTTTGGCTCATGATATGTCAACTGGTCAATGGTGACTATCTTTCCATTATGGGGGAAAGAAATCTTGCGAAAAACCACGGATGGGACAGCAGACATAGCATAGGTGTAGCTTTGCCCCAATAGAATGTTGTACTCTAGCGGGGCGTCTATGACTTCGACGTCAACGCAAACAATCTTACCGGCGAGGCTGATAGGACAATTACGGAAAAGGCCAATGGGCTAGGAGGCGTGGCCGTCCCACGCTTGAAGGGTGATCGTGGAAGGGGCCAACTCAAGGGATCCGAGTTGCTTCCAAACCAAAGTGGACATCACACAGGTGGATGCCCCCTCATCAATTATACATCGTGAAACGTTGGCGTTCCGGATTTTGACTGGGATTTGGAAGGCGATGGAAGCAGGAAGAGGGGGATGGTCCGATTGGGTGGTGTCGAAAACAATCATTCGGTCATCAGCAGGATCTACAACGCCCACGGCAGATAGTAGAGCCTTCTTTTGGGAAGGGCACGACTGGAGGAGTTCCAGCGTGGAAATGGCAGCAGGAGATTGTGCCAAATCGTCTACTATACTATACGAATGAGCAGCTCGACCGGAAGCAGCGTTTCGACGTAGGGGTCCCTTAGGAATCTTGGTATGAACCTCGAATTTGGGTTGAGGGATATATAAGGGGCCACTAGATGTCGAAAGAGGCTCTGTAGAACCTGAAGAAGGAGGCTCGGGGGCAGGCGAGCGGGGAGGCTTGCGATCTTGGCGAGGCCAGAGTTTGAAGGTGAGGAATCGACGGTCGAGGAAGGATCGGAGTGCATCATAAGGATATGGTAATCAGAGGAACCAGAAAGGGAAGGGGGGGCGGCTACCTGGCTGTCGGGCGGTTGGGTAGCCACGAATCCTTGCTGAGGGAAAGGATCAGTAAACACAGCTGGCTGGGTAGTGGCCACATTAGGAGGAGTATGAGGGGAGGTGTGTTGTCCGCGCAATGTGGCTTGAGACTCCCACATCTGCTGCATCTGGGGTAAGAGGGGACAATCGTGGGTGTAATGACCATAAACACCGCAACACGAACAAGGCTTATTTGTGCGAAGCGGCCTGTCCGGCTTGAGCTGAGTGCCCTGTTGATGGTTGGCAGTGTTAGGGTCCACACCAGGATTAGGTCCACGGGTACCAGGGGCAGATTGGTTTTGATTGCCTCTCCGCCTTCTTTGAGAAGAAGGGGGATTAGTCGCGCCCTGTTGTGCAAATACTTGCCCTGGAGGGGGATGTAAGTGCTGTTGCGGGTTTTGAGGAGGCAAGGGAGATGGAAGCGCATATGCTGGAGGAGCTGGCGCACCAGGCTGCGGATAAGGGTAATGGTGGGGTTGGGAAACATTGAGGTAAGCAAGAGGTTGGGAAAAAGGAGGAGGCATGGCGTATCCTGGATACATGCTACCGGGAGGGAAAAGAGTGCTAGAGGTGCTGGCCCCTCCCTGAGGGAGACCATAGCCCATAGGAGGTTGAGCGTACGGATGGGAAAGGGCTCCAACGATACCGTCGGCGGAATGAGATGCCCCCGGGGCATTAGCGCCGCCGGGCCTGGGGAGATCAGGAAGAATGGTATAAACATAACCAGATTGAGCGTAGATCAGGTCATATTTCAAGGCTATTTGGAGGGCGGCTTCTTCAGTTTGAGGAAAGTGAGAGGCAACATCTTTGCCGATAGGAGCTAAGAGGGTGCGAAGGAACCAGTCCATGTAAACCCGATCTTCGAAGGGGGGGGCTCGACATAAGCTTCGTCTTCATCGCCATTCCTGAACATGGGCAGAAAGGCGGGTCGAAGAGGTTTGCTTGAATGAAGTCAAGAGCTCCGTGCCAGTATCGTATCGGAGAGGGAGCTGGAAATAAGATAAAAGGCTTGGGCAAGGGTCGCAAAGGTGGTATGGGAAGAGGTGGCTTGGTCAACATACCATTTAGAAGCTTCTCCGGTAAGCGTGCATTGGAACAAACGAAGACAGATGGAGTCATCGGTAATGGAATTGGAGAAACGCCACATGTGGAAAGATCGGACATGATTGGTTGGATCTTCTCCAGCAAGGCCTTCGAACTTAGGGATGTCGGAGGGGAGCTTGGTTGGGATAGCAGGCCAACCAACATCGTGGCGGATAGGGTCATTAATCAACTGATTGAAATTGGGGAGGCTGAGGCCTGCAATGTACGACAGCAAGGGTATGGCCGAGGTAGTTCCTGTGGCGGTTCCGCTAGTAGTGACTTCGACATTAGGGCCTGGAGCACCGCTAACGTTAGGCCCTGGACCAGACATGGTGAAGGTGACAGGGGGAGAACCAGGAGGAGAAGGAGAACCCAATGAATCAGAAGAGGAGTCGGAGTGCGGACTCGGAGGGGGATTGGCTCGACGACGGCGAGACGGAGCAGGTCGATCGACCGGAAACTGAGGGTGAAGGCCAAGAAGTCTCTGGGAAAGGTGCCTTGGGGGCACGATGATGACGGGAAGAAGGAAACCGACAAGGGAAAAAAGGGACAGAATCAAGTGAGGTCAAGGGCAGAAAAGGTGCAGTGACAATTGATTTTAGAGTCTTTTCCAGGCGGTGTTAACCAGGCGCTTCTTCACTTAGGGTCAGTGTGTGGCGTGCGCTAATTTTAATTTTTAAACCCTTTCCGTTTTGAGAGCAAGAAAAAAGTGTGCTGCGTAACTGAAAATAAATCTGCAGAGAACAATATATAATGCTGAAATAACAGAAAATTAACAGCTACTTGTGCATCTATCAAACCCAAGAAGGCGGGTCTCTCAAAACTAATCTAAAAAAGGGGAAAAATCTAGGCAAAACACACGGAAAAGAGACCAATAGATCTAAGGTCAAAAGGGACAGGCATCTAAAGGATAAAGCTGCTGAGAAGAGGTGCAGATCACAGCCAAGAGACAGAGGCAAGGTGTCTGGAAAAAGGGAGGAAATCAGCAAAAAGCGGAAAGGACAGGGGGGAGGTCCTAAAGGGAGGTCCAAACAAAACGACAAGAGGTGATTTGAAAGGAAGAAAGGCTGATTTAAAGGGATCTGAAGAGGAGGTTTCAGCTCTGAAAAAGGGAAGGCTGAAACTATGAAAAACAGATGGTTGAAACAACTAAAACTCTTCCACAAAAGGGGGAGGGTACTAAGGCTTTAGGGGCTAGGTTCCCACTTAGATGAGTAAAAACAGATCAGAACTAGGTCAAAGCGGGCTGAGACAGAGGCTGGAAAACCCTGACAGAAGCTTCAGCAAAACCTAGAAAAATTGCAGAAAAATCACTGAAAAATTGGCAGGTTGCAGGTTCTGACCTGTTCTTAGTGCAGGTCGTAGAAAATAGGCTGAAAAGTGTGACCTAGAGGTCCGGGTCACAGGTTATGGGCCAAAAAGTGCGACCCCCCGTTCCGGTTGTCTCGGCGGCAGATTTTTAGAAAAGTTGTCGTCTCAGTTGCGGCTGGTGTCGCTTACCTACACAATAGGGCCAGAAACACACGGAAGTTAGAAATTTTAATGTTTTAGGGTTTTATGTGAGAAAAACAACATAAAAATAGGGAAAATATTCAGCTGAAAAGAAACCCTAGGGTCTGAAGTAGCTAGATATGCAGGAATATGAAAAACGACAGCGATCGTAATTTAAAACCCGTGTGGAGTCGCCATTTGTTAGTATGAATCCTTTGTTGAAGTGTACGAAAAAGGACCACCTTAGCTACGCATAACTAATATCCCTAACAACAAAAGTGGCTGCCAATATCTTCAGATCTGCAGTTAGTTAGACAAGAAAAGAGCTGCAAAACACCAGATCTATGCATGGAAAGACATTAAACATTAAAAACAAGGGTTTGCTCCAGATACCAATAGACAAGACAAGAACAATTTTTGAAAGAATTTTTATATTAATTGGGCACCTGGGAGGAAAAAAAGAAGGCGTATCCAATTCTCCTCAGTGGGATGGGTTCTTGGAAGTCCTCAGCACTTCAGATCTAAGATTTCTCTCTCTTATTGGTGTAGAAAACCCACACAAAGAATAGAACTCAAAGGGAGCTCACACAGCAAATGGTAGAAAAGAGTGACCAAGTGTATAGATCCAGAGTGATCTAATAGGCAACAAAAGGTGAAGAATGGTAGGAAAAACCCTCCTATTTATAACAAAATATTGGGTCATTCTAGATCTTGGTGCATGGGTTAACAAGATCTAGATCCACTTTTTATGGAATATTTTATTATATTTGTTGGAGGGAAAAGGTATTTGACTTGGGTCAAATCCCTTGATTAGTTAAAAATAAATAAATAAATGATTTATTTATCTTTTTAAGGAAGTGGTTGGAAGATAATCAAATAAATTATGATTTATTTAATTATTTGTGGGTGATTTGGTCATATTTAACAAGGAATATTATCTGAATAAGATTTAAATAATTATTCCTAGAAAATAATAAGATAAATAAAGGTTTATCTAATTAATTTCTTTGTTTTTGGGTTAAACATGACTGGGCATAATAATTAAATTATGGTTTAATTAATTATTCCATGAGGAAAATCAAACAAATATAGGTTTGTTTAATATTTCCTTTTGGGGTTTCCTGTTTGGACCATAAACAACCTAATAAATGTGGTTTATTAAGTTATTTACCGTAGTGAAGGCAATTTTACTTAGGGTAAAATTGGTCTTACATGGTGTACTTGGGTCCATCTAATGATAATAGGTTAGATGACCAAAAAATGGTGTAACACATTTCTTCTTCTTCTTTCTCATTAGTAGGGGTTGGACTCAGTTGGATGCTTAGATTTTGAAGAGACACATTTTGTATCAGTTCTGAGCAGGAAAATTAATCAGATTTGTAGCTATTTTTATGGGATCCCTGTGGTATGGTGTTTAGTTCAGTTTCTCCATTTTTTTTCATGTATTAAAATGTATTATTGAGTTTATCCATTCTATTAAGTGAATTTTATCAATTTTGATGAACAAAATCCATATTTGTATGCTCTGTTTTGGGTAAATATTCACAGTCTGTAATTTCTTCAGTTTAGAAAAAAACCATGATTTCACCATGCGCTTTCAAGCTCCTCACCTGTCTTGATCATCCCACCCATTGAAATACTAAAGTGCTAAATCACTATGCCTACCTTGCCCCATAGAAAACCCTGCAAATTTTGACCTAATTTCCCTTGCCCTGACTGCTTTTCTGCTTTTGATCAGCACAACCCTATACAATCAAAATAAAAAACCCTGAGCTACTATACCTAGCCTAATATCTTCTTTTCTCAGTCATCTTGGCTGTGATTTTTGTGGAGAGAGCCATCTCCTTGCCTAGTAGGGCTAGCTACTTGGCTAAGCATGGTTTGTGGTTACCTCAAAATTGCCTTTTTTAGCCTGAGGTTCAATCCGAGTGATAGCAGAAACAATGTAGGGGGTCTAAGTGAAATAGATGAGTTGCCAACAATATCCACTTGGATCAACTACTTAGTCAATTTTACCCTTATTCACTTTTACTTTGTCACACTTAGATTATTTTTCAAATTCCCACATATCAACTTTACATTATTAATATTTTTCATATCAATCTATCTTAAGTTCTTTGGCATATCTCTTTATGAAACATGGCCTCCTAACTGAACATATCCTGATGTGACACATGGAAGGTATTAGTTGGAAACAAATAATTGAGCAATTACTTAGCATGATGACTCAGAAATGAGGCGGTAACCAAAAACAACATTATGTGTAAGCTATGAAATTTTCCATGTCTCTTTTTACTTTTTATACAAATAGTAAAATAAATCCGTTTATTTATACTTCATTACAAATTCCCTCCCATAATTCATGTGGGATGATAGGGAAAATTTATAAATCAAAAGGCCAAGACTCATGTGGAATAGATCAAAGATTTTTGAGTCATGAATTTTTAGATGTGATAACTATTGGATTCACAATTATATTGAGATTGGGGGCGAGGTCGAATTAGTTTAATACATTTTTTACTTGTTTAAAACATTCCATAATTACAAAACATCAACCTCATAAGAAAAACATGAACAAAAGATATATGTGGATACCCTTTAGGGAGAAAACCAAAAAAAATATTTTAACTAATTGACCTTTGTAGGCACAAACCTACTGTTACAATCTCTGTAGGCACCAACCTACTGGAGACACCAATCCCCTCAATCTCTCAACTTTGTAGGTACCAACCTACAAGAGGTATCAATCCCCTCTCCTACTTTGAAGACAACAACCTACAAGAGACACCGATTCTCTCTGTTATTTTGTAGGCACCAAGTTCCTACAAGAGAAACTAATCCCCTCTAATACCTGATCTGTAATAATTTCTTCTCTGGTCTTCTCTCTTCTTCTTTATTTTTTCAATCATCTCATTCCTTTATCTTATATTTAATATTATCGTCTTTGATTCCCTATTCTCTTCTTAATATTTGTAGTAACCTAATTCTCCTCATTCATTAACAATGCATGCAACTTTTCTTTGAACTAGGAACTTCCTTCTAATATTGAATTCTCCAACTGCATGCTTATAATAGCTATCTTTGTAACTTATTTTTCTTAGTTACCTCAATTTTTCAAAGCTGCACTTAACCAAAAGTGATATCTTATAATTTTGGTGCTTCCTTCAACCCAACCTTTCAAAATACTCTTTATAGTGTGACTGTTAGTATGATTCTTTCATCGTAAAAGATCACTTTAGCTACGCATAACAAATAGCCCTAACATCGTTTATGGCTGCAAAATATCTTTAAGTCTGCTGCACAAATTTAGATCTAAGCACAAAAATACATTAAGCAGATAAAATATAATATGGCTCCATGCATCCAATACACAATACAAGAACAAAGTGTTTAAAATAATGTTTTGTATTATATTAAAGAATGGGGCACCTGAGAGGAAAACAAGAAAGGTGTTTTCCGGTTCTCCTCAATGGGATGGGTTCTTGAAAGTCCTCAGCATTTCAAATCTAAAATTCCTCTCTGTTATTGTGGTAGAAAAACCCTGACAAACATAGAACTCAATGGGAGCTCACAAAGCAAAAATGTAAAATGGTGACCAAGAATAGATCAAGTGTGATCTAATGCAATGAAGGTGACTAATGACTGGGGAAAACCCTCCTATTTATAACAAAATATTGGGGTGGTCTAGAACTCGGTGCATGAATAAAATATTATTAATCGAATTGTAGAAGCACCCTTTAGGAATATTTTATTATATTTGTTGGAGGGAAAAGGATTCTTGACTTGGGTCAATTCCTTTATTTATAAATAATAAATAAATAAATGTTTTATTTATCATTTTAGGGAAATGATGGGAATATAATTAAATAAATAATGATTTATTTAATTATTTACAAATGATTTAGTCAAATTTAACTAGGAGTATTATTAAATAATGATTTGAATAACTTATTCCTAGGAAATAATTAAATAAATAATGATTTATTTAATCAATTTCCTTGTTTTGGGTTAAATATGACTAGGAAATATGGGCAAATGTTATTTTATATGGTGAAAGCAATTTTACTTAGGGTCAAATTGGTCTTACATGGTGTACTTGGGTTCATCTAATGATAATGGGTTAGATGACCAAAAAAATGGTGTAACATATTGCCCCCCAACGTACGAGTGTTAGGAGCAAATCGTATGACCGAAGTACGTTGTAAGAACTCAATCGCTAGGCATCAAGAGGGAAGTGAGAGAGAGGAATGTAAGGTAGTCTAAGGTGCTGAAGGACTAGACCCGGAGGAGACGAGACTTACAAGTGAAACAAGTCTCTAGGTGATGAAGTAGTACCAATGTTAAAGGTGGCGGGGGAGGCATACCTATGCCTGTCGATACAATAGTATAAAGAATAAGGCGCCCGGAAAACCACGGAATGCAATCATGAAGCATGTGCTAGCCTAAACATGAGCCAGATAAAAATGATGAATCCCACATACATGTGATGCCTGGAATAACCTTCAGGACTTATACAAGAAAATTTTAGTACAGAAGATACAAATATACCCAAATGCCCCCTACACACGAGGAAGGGCTCACAAAATCTGACTGATATATGCAAATCGAAGAGGCACTGCAAGCGGTTGAGGCCGATATCATCAAATGAGAGGAGCTGCATCAAAGGCGGAAATGAAGAAGTCATCCGGGCATGTGGGGGGATACCTGCAAGGCCACCTCTGCATGAGGGTTGAGACATCTCACACACGCCCGGGAATCACCAATAGCTGCTTCTGCATCACTGGACCAGCAAGTGTATAGACCATGATTGGGCTGAGAAGAGCTCGAACCAAAGTACACTGCCCCGTAGACCTGGATTCTGGAGTAAATGAGTTGATGTCAATAGAATTAGGTCCACCATGGGTGAGGCAATAAGGAAACCCCAACTGAGGCACAAGGGAAAAGAGTAGAGCGACAAATAGAGAGAGACTAATGATGATGATGGAATGAGGGATGATCCAAAGGGGATCATAAAGAACATGAGTACAAAATGGTATCTCATGACGGAAATTGATACAAACAGGAATGGGTGTGGAGGCAAGGTGGTGCCCCCAATGACATGTGTAGTAAGTGAGAAAATCTGATTTTGAGGGGAGGTGAAGTAATGCTTCGTGGACAACAGGTGTCCTGGGGAAGTAACAAAATGCAAAATAAACAGATGCTGACTATCTAGAAGAGAAGAAAACCTACATTTCGCAGGGAAAATGCTAGGGGTAATATCTCTTAAGATAGAGTGCGTTGCGAGGATTAGGAAGGATATGGCCTTCAAAGTCCTCTAAAAGATATGCCCCCTTACCAAGGTCTTTACTGATGATGTAAGGACCTAGCCATAATGAGTCGAACTTCCCATGACCGAGGGTATCATGGGCCTGGTCATATACTAGAACGAGGTCACCTTTGTGAAAGGTACGAGGGTGGACTTTTCGGTCATACTGAGCTTTGGTGTGCTTTTCGGTCGCTTCAAGAGTTTGCAATGCAACACGACAATCTTCAGAGGCACGCTCGAGCATGATAATTCATTGTTCTAGAGGTGGGGTATCAGGGAGAAGTTCAACAGCTAAGTGAAGGGAAGGGATTTCACACTCGATTGGTAAGACTGCCTCCTCGCCAAAGACAAGGTGGAAAGGAGTGAAACCGGTGGCGGTTTTAACAGAAGTATGATAAGCCCACAAAGCAGGGAAGAGCATGAGATGCCAATTGGTTTTGTGCTTATTCACCGTTCGTTGAAGCATGGTTTTAAGAATTTTGTTGATCGCTTCAACTTGGCCATTACCTTGGGGGTAATAAGAATATGAATATTGGTGCTCGAAACCCAATAGGGAGGATAGCTCCTACCAAATCTGATCTTCGAAATGTTGGCCATGGTCTGAGACTAACTGTTTTGGAACTCTGAATCAAGAAATGACATGGTTAAAGAAAAAGAGGGCTGCAGTGGCTGCCGTATTGTTAAACATTGGCATAGCTTCGGCCCATTTAGTGAAATAGTCAACCACCACGTTGAGATATTTGTGGTTACTAGTAGATGGAGGTCGACATTCCATAAAGTCAATGGCCCATTTACAAAAAGGAACGGTGGTGACGACAGGATGGAGAGGAGTGGGAGAAGCTCACGCCTTGGGGGCAAAATGTTGGCAATTGGAACAGTGTTTGACTGCTTCAATGGAATCACTGAAGAGAGAAGGCCAAAAATACCCAGCATGCATGATATTTTGGGTGGTGGTGAGGCCAGAGAGGTGGCCACCACAAGCACCGCTATGACAGGCATTGAGGACTTTCTCGGCTTCAGCGTGTGTGAGGCAACAATGAAGGACAGTATCTACTCTGCAACGATAAAGGTCATCGCCGATTAGAAGGTAGCGAGAGGCTTGGTGTTGGATACGTTGTTGAGCATCTCGATCGAGATGAAGGGAAAAATTTTGGGTTCCAAAATAAGTAAGGATGTCACTGTACCAAGGATCATCGGTGGTGATGGAAAACAAATGTTCATCGGGAAGAGAAACATTAATTGGAGTGTCTTGCGTTCTGGTAGGCAGATCAGAAATGAGTTCAGCGAGGACTAAACCTTTCTTAATTTTTGGGGTGAAAATTTCAAGGTCGAACTCTTGGAGGATAATGACCCAATGGGCGTACTTCCCATTGAGGATGCGGCGACTCGATAGGAAATCCATGGAGTTGGAATCAGTCACAACCTTGGTGGAACGCATGAGGATATAATGACACAATTTTTGGACCGAGAACACGACAGCTAGTGCTAATTTTTCTTCATGCGAGTAGGACACAGGTGGACCGGCAAGGTTCTTACTGACATAATAGATCACATGTTCGATACCGTTATCATCCTCCTGGATAAGGACACCAGCAATCGAATAGGTGGAAGCGGAGATGTATAGGATGAAATCTCGGTCAAAGTTAGGGGGACGGATCAAGGGAGTGGATGTGAGAGCATGCTTGAGGGCGTCAAAAGACTCTTGAGTGTATGTATCCCAGACAAAAGGGGTGTGAGATCGAAGAAGTCTAAGAAAACCATGTGCGGTAGTGACGTAGTCAGGAAAAAATCGGCGAAGAAAATTGGCTTTGCCTTGGAGACTTTGTAGTTGGCGTAAGGTATGAGGCATAGGAAGTTCAAGAATGGCTTGAACTTTCAAAGGGTCGAGAGTTATCCCATATTTTGACCCGATGAAGCCGAGGAGATGACCGGCGGGAACACAAAAGACACATTTCAATGGGTTAAGGTGAATGTTATACTTGCGGCATCAGAGAAAAATGGTACGCAGGTCATGAAGATGTTGTGCTCAATGTTTAGAACGAGCAGTAAGGTCATCTAAATAGGCAAGGATAATATGGGCTAAGTCATGGAAACAATAAGACATGGCTCGTTGAAAGGTAGCGCCGACATTTTTAAGGCCAAATGGCATGAATCGGTATGCGAAAGTGCCCCACGGACTAATGAACGTGGTTTTAAGTTGATCAGCACGACGGATAACAATTTGGTTGTATCCAGAGAAGCCATCCATAAAGGAGAGAATCTCGTGCCTCGCACACTCATCTATGATTTGGTCAATAAATGATGTGGGGAAGTTGTCTTTGGGGCAAGCTTTGTTCAGATCGTGAAAGTCGGTGCAAACACGAATGGTGCCTTGTTTTTTGAGGATGGGAACTGGGTTAGACACCCAAGTGGTATATTCGATGGGGTAAATGAAACCACCCTGCCGAAGCTTATCGATTTCAGCTTTGATGGCTTTGCATCTAGAAGGATGAATGGGTCTCAATTTTTGAAGGACCAGAATGGCATCAGGCCATGTGTCGATGTGATGTTTGACAATGGGAGGATCGAGTCTGGGCATTTCTGAGTAGGACCAAGCGAAAATATCACGGAATTCTTTGAAGAGTTTGGTGTAGGCTTCAATTTCTTCTGGAGTGCATTGGGCACCCATGGTGATATGTTCTTCAATACCAGGTTTGACAGAAATGTATATTTTAATGGTAAAAGAGATATTGGCCATATTTCCTTCTTTGAAAGTGTCAGGTGCAGGGATGGGGTTTTTGAACCAATCAACTTTATCGGGAATGAATTCTTTAGATTCGAGGGCATATTGGTCATGGGACTGGTGTGGTAGGAAGTATGCACGATGGTGCATATCGTCCCACGGAAAATCAGGTGTGGTCATAGCTTCCATGATGTCTTCATCGGTCTGAAAGATGGGAAGGGTGGGAGGAAGAGGAGTATCGGAGGAGGTAGAGATATGAGACACCTGATTTTGAGGGGGAAGGCTCACGTGTGTGTTGGCATGAGGGGTGACAGCGAAGTGAAAAAATGAGTGATTGAGAAAACCGGCAGCGGAAGGCACTAAGGGGTCGGGTGCTGGGAGACGCGAGGATGAGGAAAGGTAGAGAATAGTGGCTGAAGTTTCGGTCATTTCAGTATCAGGAGGAGAAATGGTAATTGGGGGAGACATGGGGTCTGGTGGTAGGGAAGAAAGATGGCGGGCAAGCGCGGCTTCGAATTGGTGGTATGCGGCTAAAGAAGCGTGATACTCGTCAAGGAGGGGGAAAACATGGGTATAATGTCCATGGAAATCGCACAAAGAACAAGGGTGGTTGGTGCGCAAGTGTTTAAGTTTAGGAAGAGAATCAGGTATGGTGACAGAGAATTCAGGGAGAGCAGATTCGGGAAACGTCTCATTGACCATGGTTTTGAGATGAGGTAATCCAGGACAAGTATGGGTAGCATGGCCGACAATATCGCACAAAGCACACTGGATGGGATGCTTTGGAGGTCGAGGATGAGCAGAAGTGGTCGGGGTGGCTTTGTCCTTGGATGCCCCCCTGCGAGCTTAGCTAGTGGCACCTGGCATGGTTGCCATAGGGAGTGGATCCTAACGAGGGGACTGAGGTACAGGTGCAGCGGGAGAAACCATGGGTATCGGTTGAACCAAGTTCAAATAAAGATAAGGTTTGAGTTGGCCAGGCAGAGTAGGGGCTAGGGGGTCTAGGTACCACAAGGGTATGCCCAAGGTCAAGTTGGGGAGGGATAGGGTAGCCAAGATAGGGATGAAATGAGCGCCAGGAGGGGGAGCAAGGAAAGGAATCTGACCAGTAGGGAAATGGCCATGAGGAGTGTTCGGGGAAGGATATTCCGAAGGAAGAAGGTGGGCTAGCGGTGGCGAAGGGCTAGGAGCTGGTGGAGTTGGGTGAGGGTGTGTTTGCTTACTAGCCAGGATGGGTTGTGCAAGGTCAGCCCATGAATATTGCATCATGCAAACATTCGCCATGCTAGGATCGAGTACAGGAGGAAGGTATAAAAAGGTTCCAAGCAAGGAGGAGTCTTTATAGATGCTAGGGGAAACACTGGTCAAAGAATCAACAGTTGGTTTATTGGTGATAGCAGAGATGGTGGACTTAGGGGAGGTCTGAGATTTTGGTTCATGGTATGTCAACTGGTCAATGGTGACAATATTGCCATTATGAGGGAAGAACATTTTGCGGTAGACTG
>JAXQQM020074426.1:0-26157 GCA_034641835.2 Pinus albicaulis | reverse complement strand
TAATCTTCATGAGGGGGCATACCTGTCTAGTAGATGTGAGAAAGGAAAAATGGCTTTACATTCAGCTTGACAACTAGGTTTTAAGAATGGATGATAGTGGGTTAAGTCAAGATGTTTCTGGTTAAACCACCTCTCTCCGATGGAAGGCATTCTAGTGGCTTCAGAGATAGCATTGGGGGTCAACTCAAACCTCACCCCTGCTAGATGTATTTTATGTCGGTGAAGCCTTAGGGAAAATAACTTGTTCAATTGAGGATGGCTTTGGATTTCTTGTACTTTGTTAATATAAATAGGAGAGGTTGTTAGTTCTGCAGTGCTTATGGGTTCAAACCTGTTGGGCTTCCCTCCCTTCTTATGTTGTCTTCTTGGTCTTTGAGCTTCATTATTTAGGTCAACACTCTCCTCTTCAGACATGGTGCTTACTTTACCCCTTCCTTCAATTCATTAAAAAAAAAGAATTTTGGCTTATGAAAGGATGAAGAGAAGTGCTAAATGAGATATTGAGGCCTTTAAACAGGATTAGGAGATTTGGAAAAGTAAGTTTAGCTCCCTTTCAATCTTGCTTCAAGTTTTCTTTGACATACATTTAGAGTTTACCAAGCGCTTTTACCATTTGAAAAATAATAAAGAGATGGTATTTTTAGGAAAAATACCTTTGAAATGGTCTTCCAAAACAAAAAATGAAATTTGTGAGCTGTTCTGGGAAAATCTCGCACTTCTGCAGGATTCTAGGCAGTGTTGCACTTTTACGCTAGGAGTGCAGCACTTCGGCGATGGAAGTAGTTTTGAACGCGTAGCATCGTCAGCGGGCGGGAGCTGCACGTTCGAGTCGGGCGATGGAGCCAGTGTCCAAAGCGCAACACTTGGTAAGTGTTGCACATAGAAATGGGTGTTATAGCATCATTTTTCACCCTCATGTGATTCATGATTGTCTCTTTGGCCTTGGGCACCCATTCCCACAGACTTGAACAAAATTCATAAAAAACAGTGTTAAAAATCCCATACGCGGGTATGCCCAGACTTTTTCGCGTGTATACGCGAGTCCATACACACTTTTCCGTGTATGCCATTAAAATCATTAAAAAATATATAAAAATTCCTTATTTTCAGGCTGGGTTGATGGTTACTCCATTAGTTCAACCACCCCAGCACGTGGCCAACTGTTTCCAAATGATTGAAACTACTTTGAGGGAGTATAAAAGCCCCTCATGTGCATGGCCTAAGGGAGAGAGAAATTATAGATATTATACTCTGTTGGAATCCCAATTCAAGTCTGATTTCCTGGAGATGTTCATCAGTTTATATGTCATCTCGTGTGCACAAGTCTTGAAAGTATCCTAGCAAGGCAAGGGTGGGACGGATCTGGACGACGGTCTGTTCGAAGAACGTGGAAGGATTCAGGTGATCTCTCCACTTTTTATTATTGTACATGTTGTTCGTAATAAAGAAGAACCATCTTGTTCCTGAATTCACGTGTTAATATCTGCTTGCATATGTGAAAATATTATTATTTAAGCATTTATTATTGTTTATATGATGTTTCACATGGATTTCACTGACATTTAGGATAAATATATGTTGTACAACTATATTTCCATGCAATTTTCTTCTTGGTTTTTAGGTTGAGGAGGAAGAAGGGTTGCTGGTGGTTTGGACCCCGTGGGATCTACATCAAACGTAGGATTACGGGTGAGTTCTACTATCGATGTTATCTAGGTTTTAGCATACACGTGTGGTTGTGTGAGTCCTTCTTGAATATCATGCCCTGTTCTGTGGAGGTTTTGACCCAAAAAACCTCTAGGGAGTTATTTCCCGAAACAATGGGTGACAGTGGCAGTGGCAGGCGCACAACGTTTATGGCCCGGGCAGGCTTTACACGTTGGAGTCGGGCGTCGGGGGGCAGCCAATCCTCCACGCCAGGTGGGATTGGAAGAGCGCAGTGTCGCTCTATAGCCGCGCAATGTCTAGTAGAAAAATACACAGGGGACAGTTACAGGTGTGCAGTTTCCACCTACAGGTGCGTAGCACCTGTAAAAATTTACCCGAGAATGCCTTCTGAAGTCAGAAAATTTGCACTTCGTTTTTCCAAGGTCAGAATGAGGGGGAAAAAGTTATTGAAGTTATTTACACCATTATTTTGAAAGAATTAAACTCTAAAACCCCTTTTCCTAAAGTCTCATTTGCACTTTTTATTTTCCTCTCTTTGACTGTCTTTTCAATCTTTTAACCACTATCTTTTTGTATTTGGGCAATGTGCTAGATCCCTGATGACTCATCTTTGCTTTGGTCCCGTGCAGAATGATTTAAAGTTATATCTACCCTATTTAGGCCTTGTGAAAATGACTTTGACTAGTTGTATGTGAGAAAACCCATGTTTGAACATATTTTGTTTCTTTGAGTGAGGTGGTCTATAGTGCCAGACACCTCATTTTTTGACCTTTTTAACAATCAAATTTCATCTTTTGGTTCAGTGAAGTTTGTGATCTTTTACCCAATCTTAGAAAATAGCCTAGGAGTTCCTTTTTACACCCTCTGTTGTTGATGAAGGAGGTGCTTATTTCCACTTATCATGCCTATTTTCTCATTGTCCCAATTTTTTAGTTTTTTGGGGATATTCAGTAAGATAAACAAAGTTATCTTCTAAGTTTTCAAAGAAATCATCCTTCTAAATTGATTACTCCTGCTTCAAAAAAGTTCCCACTAATTTATTTGAGGAGTCTTTTAGCTTTTGTATCCCAAATATTTCTCCACTGTTTAGTCAATCCAGTCATGTTTCTCCATTCTTAACAGAAATACACTTATTCTTGTCTTTATGCGTGTGATTGTCTTTTTTGAAACTGGTCTTAGTTTTTGTAACTTCTCTTCATGGAACATTTGATAGCTTTTTGTCTCTTTGCAGGAGTGTGGAAAAGGGCAGATGTCCCTCTACCAGTTTCATGCTTGAGTACCAAAACCTCCATGATGATCTTTTGGTTGAAATGCACCACGTTTTTCATATGTTACTGACTTTTTGAGATTTGCACAGGGCTTTGAATGAGCAGTATTTTACTTCTTTTTATGAGATCAAAACCTTCCCTGTAGCTTTCAGCTTGGTGTACCTTTCATCAACTTTAAATGACTTTTTAACTTTCTTAGGTGTCCTTTTGCCATTTATATAATGAGCTCTTGATTTTCCCTTTAGCCTCCAGCTCATTATACCTTTTATCAAACTCCAATGATTTCATGAACTCTCTTAGGTGTCCTTTTTTGGATCTATTGTAATATTCCTAATTAGCCCAAGATAATAGGAATATTCAATTTTGTTTTCATTTTCTTGTTCAAGAATAAAATTGTAAAGGAGGACAAATTAAACTCCTTAAAAAGAAAAATAAATCAATGCCCGTGTGAAAAAGGCTAAATCTAGGCTGCCTTAATAAAATTCCCTCATGTGTGAAAAGGGATTGTGACAATTGACAGGGTCAACAGGACCAAATCTACAACATTGTCCAGATGCAATGAACCTAGAGGAACAACGGAGTTCTGGTTGGAGTTTTCAAATGTGAAAGGACCTAAACCTTTTGAGATGGTTTATGGTTTGCAAGGCTTTCATCCTATAAATGAAAGAGGAGAGTAGCATGAGAGGGGTTGTTCAACATATTGTATTGAAAGGATTTTTCTATTTAGACACTTCTCATTCTCTAGCTATTTAGCTGAGAATAGTTTTGTTTAGCACTTGGGTGTTCCTGGTCGGGAATCCCACCTCTTTCCTTGAGAGGTCTCTTGGGAGAGTCTTACTTTTCTTGGTCCAATATTAAGCATTTGACCAAGTTTCTTCCTCCAACTAAAATTCAAATCTTGTTGAGGGTTTGGTTTTCCTTGTGATTAGAAGCAAGTGGAAGATAGATCTCTTCAGATCTATGCACATCTAGCCCCTCTTTTTACTGGGAAAGTCTTCCATCCCATTGACAAGAGTGTTCTAGATCATTAGAGCTCCAGATCCATACCTTGGCATCAAGCCAAAGTTTTATTCAAGCCTACAAAGAATTTTCTACTCTAGATCTGCGTTATTTTTCAAGAGAAGAGTTGCAGGGTGTTTGGCAACTATTTGGAGGAGAGATCTCTAGTGTAAAGGAGTCTTCCTTACATAGTGGTGATCCATGGATTAGCCAACTAATCCATGTATGTTTCACATTTTTATTATTCACTGCTTCATCTACTTTAGAAATTCTGAATCCTTCTACATATCTGCTGCAGTAGATCTCAGATCTACTCTCTGTGCTTCATGTTTTGTTGAAAACCCCAAGGGGTATTTAAAATAGAGACAGTCTAGTGTACAGATCTGATATAGATCTAATATTTTGTACACAGATCTGTCCTAGATCTAAGTTGTAACCTACAGTTGTTGTTTACTCATGAAAATAATGTTTTCTTGGCTTTACAGTGAAATACATTGCTGCGACACCTCTTTTAGAGGGTTTTTCTCCATTAAAGTCTCCATTTTTCTCCTTTACATTCATTGGGCTCCATTTTAAATATAATATGTCATTGTATAAGATATTTTTATGCTTTAATATTGGCCTACTACTAATTCTTTCTAAAACTGCGTTATTTTTTGAGCAATGTTCTTTGTATTGCTGCAGTCCCTTCTTTGGGTAGTTTTCAAGCCTTCCTAGGTGTGGGAGATTTGTTTAACCCACCTAGAAATATTTATTTCTGATATCCTTTTGGATTTAGGACTTAGATACTTAGATATAAGGGATCCAAGGGCTTATTTCAAGAGTTGTGGAAGCCATTCCTGAAAAATGCGTTTTTTAGGCATGCGTTGCTAGCAGTCCCCATTTTCGGATATTATAGTGGTATCAAAGCATCTTTCTTGGCACAGCCTGTGCTCTGCCTTTTTAAGAGCCAATATGTCTTTTCATGGGAGGAAAATACTGATGAATAAATGTGGTTACACCAAAGACACAGAAGTAAAGGGTCCAAACCCTTTTTCTGAAGGTTTGAAGAGAGAAGAGTTCTCAAAAACTCTTTCTCAAGCTATGCATGAGATGAAGGAAGAAATCTGGGGGATGAAGAGGGAAATACATGCAGATCCCTCAGGAGGATCCTTACATCAAGAAATCCTCAGTACTTCCTACCATGTGTGTGAGCATTCAGCCACACAACCAAATCTGACACGTTGGAGCATGCCTACTTTCTTGTCAAAGAAAGGAGGAAAGGGAGGACCACCAAAGGAGGAATATCTTGGTGATTATCTCCAAGAATATGAATCTCAATTAGAGAGATTCAAAGATCATCTCAGTTTCCCAGAGTTCTTTCAACTCAAGGAAGAAAGATCTAGCAGCTACAGTAGAAGGAAAGGGTGCATGCAGCACACTTTGGGTAGATTCTCTCTACCTACATTTGATGGATCACCTAAAGACTCAGCCAAGTCTTGGGTAAAGAAGCTTGACACATACTTGCAGTTGAATCAAGTATCAGAAGAAGAAGCCTTTAGAGTAGCAGCGCTGCACTTTTAAGGGAAGGCTTATGTTTGGTGGTTGTTTTAGTCCTCTTCCTTGAAAGGGAGAAACATTTCTTCTTATGCAAGATTCACTAGGAGACTGGTGACAAGATTTGATGAGAGAAATTCTGAGACTTCTTGGGGGGAGCAGATCAAGCCCAAGGAATCTGAATCTCTACCTAATTTGGAATATTCATTGGAGCCAACTCCAGTCCTAAACATTGTTGAGGGGGTTGAGAATTTGTTGCACCTTTTTCCAGAGGCAAAGGCCACATTTCAGCAAGATCTCTTTTCTCAAAGAGAAGACATGAGGATTACTTCCTCGCTAAGAGATCAAGAAACAAGATCTCTTGATGATGAAGCATTCTCCACTGATGAGGAGAAGGGAGAGAGAAAGAAAAGAAGATCCTCCAGCGTTGTGCAAGAAGGAGGAGATCTATTTTCATTTGGAGATGGAGATGAAGCAATGGCTTCCATTAGAGGGATTCTTGCACCTTTGCAAGGAATTCAAAAGGCTCTTCCATATGTAAGACATAAGCAGCATGTGTCTTTGCTAAAATACAATGAGACAAAATAAAGGAGGGGTCACACAGTTGATCCACTATCAGAAGATGGGGCAAGGGCCCCAATCAGAGGCACTCTTACACCATTAAGAGGGGTCTCCAAGTTTCTTGGTACTTCCACACAGTAGTTTGAGATGGATTTGTGCAGTGGAAGCAGTCATGATATGTTCCCATCTATTTTTCACATAGGAATGAGACATGAGACATCATTATCCTGTGGTATTCCATCTGGAAGACCACCTGAGCCAGATTTGATGAAAGATGTTTCATCCATTGATGCTCCTTTCATATATCCAAGGGAGAAAGGAGCACTAGAATCCCATGCTATAGCGCTGAGATTATGGGGAAGGTAAAAATAAAGGGAAAGAATTTGTATATGCTGCAAGGAGAAAGAAGGACACCATCATGAAGCATGGGGGGAAAGACTTGAAACAGAAGATAAACGTGCTTGAAGAACACTCTTCCATTCATGAAGAGAGATGGTGGTCTCACATGCATGCTTTGGAAAGAACCAAGAGGTCTTGGATAGATGATAGCCTCCCATGGGAGACTAACTTCCAAGAGCTTCCATCATCTTTTGACCATGTGCATGAGCAAGGAGGGCAGCAAGGAAGGACTAGAAACCTTCTAACACACACCTTGGACATGGAGGATGTCAAGGAGAAGGAAAAAAACATGGCAGACACTTCATATGACACCCTATCAGCACTGTCATTGTTAAGCACATTATATCCCTATTGGAAATCCCAACTGTTGGTGGAATATTCCAAGGATATTCATACTTGCATGATTCTTGATGACTGGTTGCATCCTTGATGGATTCATCTATAATCATGGTAGGATCTTCTTGTCTATAGATTCCAAGCTCAAGGAGAAGTTACTACAAAGGGCTTATGAAGAGTTCAAATTCAGCCTCACCTATTCCATGAAGCTCAACAATATCATTTTGAGGAGCTACTATTGGGAGGGCTTTGAAAGAGAACTATATCAGCATTGTCAAAGATGCATGGACCTTGTGGAGTTGGAGCAGCAACATGACTCTAAGGAAGAGTTAAATCAGCCCTCTCCTTCTTTCCTTGAAGAAGAGAGTAGATCTATGCACCACTCCATTGATATGAGGAGGATTGTTGGTGGAGAGCATGTTCATAGTACATGTGTTTTATATTCTAATTTCACGCATTCTTACACCATGTTATTGCAGGCCATGACTCCAAGGAGGAGTAACATATTTTGTAAATCTCATGGCAATTGTTGGGCCACTAAAAAATCTGAATTTGGCCACTCCCTTGATGAGCAAAGGGATATTTTTTTTCATGATGGGTGCTTCCAAAAGGCACCAAATATATCTCACATTTTCTGCAATAGTGAGATGACTTGGGCAGGAGGTAAGTGGTGGGAAAACCACTTACCACATCTTGTTTTGATGCAGGCAGGGGATGCTCTGCGCTGGTTCCACATGTGGGACTATGATCCACCTCCTTGCGCACACATTTTTGTTTTTTTGTACATTTTTTTGATCCCCTATATTGATGATGTGCTTGTAATTTTCATGAGGATGAATGGAGGAAGGAGGGAAGGCATGCATGTTCCCTATGAGATGACTACACTCCCTGTAATTTCTATCTTTTATTTCAGGGAGGGCATTGGGCAAACCATGGTTGTTTCATGTGATTCATTGTTTCTTCATGAGAGGAGTTATTTGCATTTCATGGGGAAATTGTGGGGACAAGTCATGGATGGATGGTTTGGTGATCACTTAGCTTATGAGAGAAGCTTACCTTTTGTTTGTGAAACCAATGGAGGAGGAGATGAGTTGAACCACTCACCTTATCAGTTGCTTGAGGACAAGCAACATTTTGGAGGGGAGGACTGTAATATTCCTAATTAGCCCAAGCTAATAGGAATATTCAATTTTGTTTTCATTTTCTTGTTCAAGAATAAAATTGCAAAGGAGGACAAATTAAACTCCTTAAACAGCAAAATAAATCAATGCTCGTGTGAACAAGGATAAATCTGGGTTGCCTTAATAAAATTCCCTCATGTGTGAAAAGGGATTGTGACAATTGACTGGGTCAACAGGACCAAATCTACAACACTTTCCAGATGCAATGAACCTAGTCGAACAACGCAGTTCTAGTTGGAGGTTTCAAATGTGAAAGGGGCTAAACCTTTTGAGATGGTTTAGGTTTGCAAGGATTTAATCCTATAAATGAAAGAGGAGAGCAGCATGAGAGGGGTTGTTGAAAATATTGTATTGAAAGGATTTTTCTGTTTAGATACTTCTCATTATCTGGCTGTTTAACTGAGAATAGTGTTGTTTAGCACTTGGGTGTTCCTGTTCGGGAATCCCACCTCTTTCCTTAAGAGGTTTCTTGGGAGAGTCTTGCTTTTCTTGGTCCACTATCAGGAATTTGGCCAAGAATCTTCTTCCAACTACAATTCAGATCTTGTTGAGGGTTTGGTTGTCCTTGTGATTAGAAGCAAGTGGAAGATAGATCTCTTCATATCTATGCACATCTAGCCCCTCTTTTTACTGGGAAAGTCTTCCATCCCATTGGCAAGAGTGTTCTAGATCATTAGAGCTCCAGATCCATACCTTGGCATCAGGCCAAATTTTTCTTCAAGCCTACAAAGAATTTTCTACTCTATTTCTGCGTTATTTTGCAAGAGAAGAGTTGCAAGGTGTTTGGAAACTATTTGGAGGAGAGATCTTTGGTGTAAAGGAGTCTTCCTTACACTGTGGTGATCCATGGATTAGCCAATTAATACATGTATGTTTCAGGTCTATATTATTCACTGCTTCATCTACTTCAGAAATTCTGAATCATTCTGCAAATCTGCTGCATTAGATCTCAGATCTACTCTCTATGCTTCATGTTTTGCTGAAAAACCCCAAGGGGTGTGTAAAATAGAGACAGTCTAGTGTACATATATATTATAGATATAATCCTTTGTACACAGATCTGTCCTAGATATGAGTTGTAACCTACATTTTTTTTTTACTCATGAAAATAATGTTATCTTGGCTTTACAATGAAATACATTGTTGCAGCGCCTCTTTTAGAGGGTTTTTCTCCATTAAAGTCTCCATTTTTCTCCTGTACATTGATTAGGCTCCATTGTAAATATGATCTGTCATTGTATAAGCTATTTTTACGCTGTTATATTGGCCTACTACTACCGCTTTCTAAAACTGCATTATTTTCTGAGCAGTGTTCTTTGTATTGCTGCAGTCCCTTCTTTGGGCAGTTTTCAAGCCTTCCTAGGTGTGGGAGATCTGTTTAACCCACCTAGAAAGATTTATTTCTGATATCCTCCTGGATTTAGGACTTATATACTCAGATCTAAGGGATCCAAGGGCTGATTTCAAGAGCTGTAGCAGCCATTCCTGAAAAATGCATTTTTTAGGCATGCCTTTCTTGTAGTTCCCATTTTGGGATATTACATCTATTTTTCTTTAGACTAATCTTCAAGGCATTCCTGTAGAAATTCTTGGATATAATAGTCGATTCTTTGAAAATTTTACTCTTGGTCTAGGTGGGCACCCTTGGAGGCTGCTTAAGTGCTCTTTAGAATATGGCAAACCTCAGCTCTGTGTTTTCTTGAATTCACCTTTGATTTTCTGTGAAATGATGGTGTATGAGAATTATGATGGCGTATGACCTAGGAAAACCTAATTGACTTATTTGCAAGGTCTTAGGAAGGGCCTTTGACTGAAAGTTTGAAACAGGGTTTTGAATGAAGATATAAGGTTTTGACACTATGCCTATACACCATCATCCTATACAGCTATACATCCTTAGTTTAATTTGAAGGGCTTTCTAGACAGATTTTTTACACCGACAGTGCTTGAGGCATTTGTGAGTAGGAAAAAAACTTGATTTTAACTTGGCCAAACAAATTGTGAGATAAGAGGGCTTAGGCATCAGAGGTAGAGGGCTATAGACAGAAGTAGCAATCATGGATAGAATAAGGGACATTAGTCCAAGATGGGGTCTCATAGGATGATAGATAGAAGATAGAAGAAAAAATTGATCAAAATTGCTCTTTTGCATTTGCATATTAGGAGTCCCATACCAATAAATTTCACCATTCCGCTAGGTCATGGATTCATTGATGGTAGTAATTTTTTCATCAGTTTCCCCTCATGTGAAACTTGCTGATTCTCCTCTCTATGGTCTTTATTCATTAGTCACTTTCATTCTCAAAATCATGTCAGTAGGTCATAGGATGGGTCTCATTAGTTCCTAGGGTCTCACCATGGTTAAATCAATGAGTCAAGTGTTAATAAATATCAGCAAGGTCACGAGAAACTAAATAAACTCAAAGTCAACAGCACCTAGAAGATCAAAGAAATATTTTATTCAACTTGATGTAATTTTCACCTCAAAACCATGTTTTGAGGTGAAAACATGATATTTTGCCTTTATTATCATTCATTATGTAATAATTCACAATTCAGAAGCTGTTATCTCCACAAAGTCATCACCCTACCTTCAGAGAAGTTTTCCACAGTAGTTTTAGCATCAAATCATCTTCCAAGTAGATCCATCAGAAAGAGCCCAGAAAGAGCTTTCCAACGGTATATTACACTCTTAAAACTGACTTCTGGATTGAAATTTATGCTTAAGTGAAGAAAGAGTCCCCTACATCCTCAAACTTCCCCTATTTCCCATTTTTCCCTTAAACTTTATGTTTAAAGTTTTATATTTTCCTTATGAAATCCCTTTTTCCTCCCTCCGATTATAAAATCGCATTATAAAATTATTTTAAAAAAAATATGCGATTTTTTCCTTAACCACTTCCCCACCATACTTTCAAACCTTATAATAAAACTTTATAACAAAGCTTTATATTGTAAGACTCCATCGCCTTAAGTCCTTTTCTCATCACATCGGCACATTTTGTAAGTGCACCCAATTGGCCCATCACCCAACTTCTGATGCGATTGTATTAAACGGCTTCCGATACATATCCCCGATGGAACCCCTCCGATGTATAACCCGACCGTTGATCCGATCGACGATCGGACGGCCCATATGTGATTGCTCCATCGCAATCGGCGCCTCCGATTTCCCCCCTCCGATTGACTCCCGCCAATGGCCCGCTCCCGATTATAACTCAGCCGTCGATCTTCCAATCCAATCGGATGGCCCACAGCCCATTGCACCCATCGCATCGGCGATTTCATATGTCACTCTATCTTGCTCCCCTCCGATCCTCGATGCCGATTGGCCCTCTCGCCCACCACTTTATATTCCGCCCGTTGATTATAAAAATCCCATTCCCCTTTGTAAAATCAAATCGTATTTTATTTTATTTTACCGAAAGGCTCTCTGCTCCTTCATATAAAATCGTTTTCCCCTTTGTAAAAGTGCCAAACTTTTCTTATGTGAGAATATCCCTTTGACTTATCTTTCCCTATTCTTACATACCAATCGCATCAGAATTTTTGGTTTCGATCGCCGATTGCAATGGCATCGTCACATAACATACTACCATATTTCATTATGTATTTCCTCCCCCCTCCGATCCCGATTGTGATTGCTTTTTAAATTCATCGCATAGCATATAACAAGGTTCTATTGTATGTTATATCCCCTCTCCCACCCCTTCTGATTCTGATTGCGATGAGGGTCCCGCCTCCTTTCCCTTCATTCCCTCTATTCAGAAAATCAGTTTTCCCTTCACTGAAAGCATAATTTTATTCCATTTTATTTCGACAGCATTTTATTAAAATGTTAGTTTTCTTCAAATAAATAATGGAAGCGATAGTCAGATGGTCGAGAGCTTAAATAAGACAGAGGTTCCTACAGTAGCAAAGAAATATGGATTTGCTCTTCAAATCACCTATTTATCATTCAACAGTGTAATTGTGAAATCTTTCCAAATAATCAAATGTATTATTGTTCCTTCTTTAGGGAAGATTGTTGGATTTCTTTTCTATGATTATTTTTCAGTTCTTCAGCTATTAAAACAGCTCCTCTTTTGGTGGATCTATGTTCCCACAAATCTGGTGTATTTAATGTAATTGTAAATCATTTGTAAAGCAGTCTGAAATTCAGCAGTAGGGGAATAGTGTGGAAGAACGCTCTGTGCTCCATTATACAGTTTGACAGGAAATTAATAAGAGATGCAACTCTGATTTGTGGGATCCATGTGGTATGAGATTTAGCATTTGTTTCTCTCCTTTGTTTCATATGTAAAGTTTTATGTTTCACCTCTCATCCATAAACATTCCCTTTTGAATTTTTTCAGATAGAAAGGTAGAATCCATTTTATATGCTCTGCCTTGGGAAATCATTCATACTTTCTTTTTCTTATTTTTGAAAAGGATCCATTTGTTGTGCCCTTTTTAGCTCCTCACCAGTATTTCCATCCCATCCTTATTAAACTTTAATTGCTAAAATTTCCTGCCTACCTTGCCCCATGAAATACCATGTGTCGTGATTTAATTCCCAGTTTCATATTGTCCCTTTATCCCACACATCCCTGAAATTATTTCATTTTATTAAAACCTTTTTCCCATCATTTTATATAGCCTAATATTAGTCCATTATTTTTTTTTAATTGAATATCCAATTTTACGGAGAGAGCCCTCTCCTGAGCGTGGTTTAGTTGTTACCCTGTTTTTCCCTTTTCAGCCTGGGGTCCAATTCAGGTGCTAACAAAATCTACCCACACCATGCTGCTTTCCCCTTGTGCTATTTTCTCCTTGATATTTCAAAACTCTTGGAAGCTTAAGTGAGATTTGAACATATTAGATTGAGATTCATACTCTTGCAAATAATCACCAAGAATCTCCTTCTTTGGCATATCTCCTTTCTCCATCTCACTTGTCCTGAATATATGGTTGGTAGAGAATTTTAAATCTGATGGTGTGGCTGAATGCTCACACACATAATATGAGGAATTAGAGCTTTCCTCATGTACGTATCTTGTTGAGGGATCTCCATGTTTTTCCTTCCTCATTTCTTTGATGTCTTTGTTGATTCCATGCAAAGTTTGAAGAAGAAGTTTTCAGAACTCCTTCCCTCCAGAAAATAAGGGTTGCCTTAATCCCTTTTGTATATCCTCTCCTTCCTATGACAAGACTCCATAATGGTTGAAGTACATAGTCTGAGCCAAGATTAGAGCTCTGATACCACTGTAATATTCCCAAATGGGAAAATCAGCAATATATGCACAAAAAACACATTTCTCAGAAATATGTGTAATAAAAGTCAATAAAATCCCATGGATCCTTTAGATCAGACATTATTACAACAAAATACAAAATAAAATTAGAAACAAATTATTATAGCCTAGCTAAACATGCCTCCCACACTCAAAACAACCCAAAAACGTTGCAACCCCAAGACTACTGCAACATAGAATTACTGCAGAAAGTGACAACGCAGTTTGTTAAGGGTTTATACTTAGAAATGAGAGACAAAATAGATCTTCTTATATATTAATCAATGATGCTCAGAAACAGAGTTCTAGACTCTTTTACAGAAATCCAAGATGACCCAGCAAGGGTTTCTTGATAAACATGAAGTACAAGAACCATATGTTGCAGATCTATGGCTGAATCAAAATTTATGGCTGAAGCACTACATGAATATGGCTGATAATACAAAGAAATGGTTGTAGCTCCTCCTACTAGCTTTCTGGGAAAAAGGTTGATCCTCCTTCAGGGAAACTAGCTCATAAAACAGGGGTTTAAACCCTTCCACTGCAACACCATGAAAGATAACGTAGTTTCTCCAAGGGAATACACTGTAGTTGTAGATGAATTATTTTACAAGTGCTAAATAGTGGAAATGAAGTCTAGAAAGCTCCTCTCAGATTTCTTAAACAAGATCTCCAAGCAAGAGTGGGGAATTCCCGCATGAGAAAACCCTTGCACTAAACAGTGCAGCGAACTTAGCTAAACAGATGAAGCATGCAATAAGTATAAATAGACCCAATCATAAAATCATATTCTCTGATCATGCCCCATATGGCTGCCATTCCCTCCATTATATAGTTGATGAGCTTCCTCACCATTGGTCCCACCCATTTATGAGGTTACTTCCATGCAAAGGTTCCTCCTCCAAAATTATGTTGTCTCCATGAGTTCCACTCTTCTATTTATAGCGTTGTTTAATTTGGTCAATCTTGACATCATCTCCTTGCATTTTATCCTTTCACACCCAAGGTTTCTTTATTCTGACTAGCTAAACTGATCTACATTCACATTGAGTTGTCTTTATTGATGATCCACTTTTCCCTTATTAATGTTGTTGACATGGTCAAACTTGACCTTGTCCACATGTATTAGCCTTTTTTCACACATGAGGGTGCTTGATACAATTATTAACATGATCCCTCTTCACATTAAGAGGGATTTTATGCCTACTTAAGTTACTTATGGGCCTCCTTACCCATTTATTCATCTAACTAGATGTTAAGAGAAAAATTAATATTCCCATTAGCTGCATGCTAATTTAGGAATATTACAGTATTCCCCTCCCAAATGTTGCTTGTATTCAAGAAACTGAAAAGGTGTTGCTAAATATCCCCTCCTCCTCTTGTGGCCTCCACATCCAATAGTCTCCACCATTTCTTCAGATATTTTGCAACAATTTTCTCTTCCAATGGTTCCCTCCAAAAGTGTAGGCTGGCCTTTGGAGGATAACCCAAATGGCTTTCATCATGAAATATTGGAAGGTCTATATGTAAACCTTCTTGATGTTCAATGGCCTCTTCAAGGTAGAAGTGATGACAATCATAGGGAACTTCATACTCAATGAAAGACTCCCATCTCCATTTTATCATCAAAATGGAATGAATCACCTCCCAGCTTGGTAATTCATAGAAAAACTCCTCCCAAATGCTCATGAGAGGCATGTCCCAAGTGCTCCAAACAATCATATGGCCCACCTCATAAAGAAACAAGTGATCTAATGTAGTGGCCATATCATCTCCCATGCTCCCCTTGAAGCATGCAACACAAAAGGTGTGGGAAATTTCATCCTCCAAGGACACATCCAACCAATGTGTCTCCCTTTCAATCATGTTCCCAAAAAATATAATAACATCTTCAGCATATGGAATTATAATTAAATTCATGCTAGCTTCCATATGTATTAAAAGAGAAGGATAATGGTCCCCCATGTGCAACCAGCGTAGTTTTACTCCTATCTGCCATAGGATATGATATAAGAAGTGTTTCTCCCACCGCTTGTTTGCTGCCCCTTTATTCTTGCATGTTTGGAGAAGGTGTATGATGGTTGGTGTTAATGAATCACACCATGATGAGTACATAATCTCCCCAAAATCTTCTATGGAATGGTCAACATCACCATTTCTCATGGCCTAAAGTAGCCCATGAGGCAAATAAGAAAGATTGCCCCCTCTTGGAGAAATGCCCTACACATGTGTGGTAAGAAAATGCAAGTATTTAGTAAACATATCATGATGTTTAGAAATACAATCCTTACCATACACTTGGCTTGAATCAGTGAGGTAGCTCATGGATGAGCTCCCTCTCACACCCAATGAATAAGGAGGTGGTAATGATAACTCTTCCCAAGAGCTATGTCCCTCCTCAACCTGTAAACAATCTATGCACTTCCTCATGTGATAGTGCATCTCCTCTTTGAAGTCTTCCCACATGAATCCCTCCAATATATTACGGTATGCTCTAATGAAATTAGTGGGATTGGAAAGCAAGATCTCATAGGTTGCATATAGTACTTTATCCTTGAGCTTGGATTCTTTAGTTAATTAGATTTGATCATGGAAATAGATGACTCCATCAACCACTTTATAGCTCTTATCCATCACTTGCCCATCAAGAACCTTACATGTGGAGAGGTTCTTGGAATATTCCACAAAGAGTTGGGACTCCCACTATGCATCTAGGCTTCCCAACAATGATAGCGCTATAGAAATCTAAAATGAATTATCTGTCATAAGATGGTTCTCGTCTTTGACATGCTTAATGCCAAAGTCACATGTTGGAGTGTTGTTACTCCATTTTTTTTGCCTCCCTTGCAGCTGATCTTTCTCAAGACAAGATTGAAGTACATGGAAGTCAACCTCCTCTTGAAAGGTCTCTCTCTTCCAAAACTTCCATATTTTGGCCCATGCATACAAGTGTGTTAATACCCTCTTGTAATATTCAGAAATATTTATCATGTGTGGAAGTATCATTTCCTGCTCCAAGAATGTGGAGTGGCCCTTTGACTCTATGTTCATGTCATTATATATTTCTGAATCATTTTCCAGCACAGACAACTGAGTGGGATATGGAAATTTTCAACTCAGAAAATTGATCATCTCCCCATGGAACCCATCAAAGGTTCTCAGCACTGTGGTAGCTTCTCCCAAGGCTCCTTCCTTAGCCAAATATGTCATTGTTGCACTAAGTTGAGATAACACTTTATTCATCTTCCAATCAGGGGGTCTCCGTGGTGGAATGCCTCCATGTAATGAATCATCAAGGCCTAAAGAAGGATGTATATGTGTGTGGACTGATTTATCCTTGCCCTTACTGCACAAATCCTCCTGCCTCTTTTGTGCATCAATCTTCTGAAATAGAGATGGGTGTATGCTCTCAATCATATAATATTGATCATCCTCCCTGTATGCTTCTTTTATCTTCAGAATATCACCATCTATCAATGGTGGCACATGCTGCTCATGGAATGTGCCCTTATCTCCACATGTGAGATTCTTTGGAACTCCTTTTGAACATACAATAATTCCTCTTATTGGAGAAAGTGCTCCATATTCCTCATCATAAGTTGCTATATATTCTCTTGATATGACAGCGTTGTTACCTCCAGCCTTCTCTTTCTCCTCATCAATACTTGAGAATGCCTCATCACCAATGACAGGCCTTAGATTTTGGTCTTCCCTTGAAAGTGGAATCTCTTCATGCAATTGGGATCTTTCCCTTGGCAAGGTATCAGTAAATTTTTCATCCCCCTCAATGTTATTCTGAAACAGGGTTGGTTTTAGACATCCTTCCAACCCATGCAAAGGTTTTGTTTGTTTTGGTTTGATTAGCTCCACCAAAGGTGTATCATAAAATTTTTCTTCAAACATTTCCACTATTATTCTAATGAACTTTGCATAAGTATATGTATTCCCATTATTTAATGAAAATGATTCAAACAACTGACAAGAATAATCCTTACCTTAAAAATGTAGCGCTTCTACTTTAATGGCTTCTTCTGAAACTTGATGTTGTTGCACATAGGTTTCTAGCTCCTCCACCCAAACCCTAGCTGGACATTTAGGTGAGCCATCAAAAGTAGATAGAAAGAATCAACCCACACCATGTTGCTTGCCTCTTGTGCTCCTTTCCTCCTTGATCTTGAAAAACCCTTGGAAGCTTAACTGATCTTTGAACCTCTTAGATTGAGATTCATACTCTTGCAAATAATCACCAAGAGTCTCCTTCTTTGGCATATCTCCTTTCTCCATCTCGCTTGTCCTGAATATATGGCTGGTAGAGTGTTGTAAATTTGATGGTGTGGCTAAATTATCACACCCATAATATGAGGAATTAGAGATTTCCTCATGCACATATATTATTGAGGGATCTCCATGTTTTTCCCTCCTCATTTCTTTGATGTATTTGTTGATACCATGCAGAGTTTGAAGAAGAAGTTTTGAGAAATCCTTCCCTCCATACAATAAGGGTTTTCCTTGATCCCTTTTTGAGATCCTCTCCTTCCTATGAGAAGACTCCATAATGGTTGAAGTACACAGGCTGAGCCAAGATTAGAGCTCTGATATCGCTGTAATATTCCCAAATGGGAAAATCAGCAATATATACACATAAAATTCATTTTTCATAAATTTATGTAATAACAGTCAATAGCATCCCATGTATCCTTTATATCAGACATTATTACAACCAAATACAAAATTAAATCAGAAAAACTTTATTATAGCCTAGCTAAAAAGGCCTCCCATGCTCAAAAAATCCCAAAAACACTGCAACCCCAAGACTACTGCAACACATAATTACTACAGAAAGTGACAACACATTTTATTGAGGGTTTATACGCAGAAATGAGAGAAAAAATAGATATTCTTATATACTAATCAATTATTCTCAGAAACAGAGCTAGTCTCTTTTACAGAAATCCAAGATGACCCAACAAAGTTTTCTTGACAAACATGAAGTACAAGAAGCAAATGTTGCAGATCTATGGATGAATGACACTGTATGGCTGAAGCACTGCATGAATATGGCTGATAATACAAAGAAATGGTTGTATCTCCTCCTACTAGATTTCCAAGAAAATGGCTGATCCTCCTTCAAGGAAAATAACTCATAAAACAGGGGTTTAAACCCTTCCACTGCAACACCATGAAAGGTAACGCAGTTTATCCAAGGGACTGTGCTGTAGCTATAGATGAATTTTTGGCCCAAGTGTTGAATAGTGGAAATGAAGTCCAGAAAGCTCCTCTCAGATTTCTTAAACAAGATTTCCAACCAAGAGTGTGGAATTCCCGCACGAGAAAACCCTTGCACTAAACAGTTCAGCAAAATTAGCTAAACAACTAAAGCATGCAATAAGTCTAAACAGACCCAATAATAAAATCATATTCTCAAATCATGCCCCATATGCCTACCATTATCTCCATTATCTAGTTGACGAGCTTCCTCAAGATGGGTCCCACCCATTTATGAGGTTACTTCCATGAAAAGGCTCCTCCTCAAAAATTACGTTGTCTCCATGAGTTCCACTCTTCTATTTACAGTGTTGTTTGATTTGGTCAACCTTGACATAGTCTCCATGCATTGTCTCCTTTCACACCCAAGGTGTCTTTATTCTGACTAGCTAAACTGATCTACATTCACATTGAGTTGTATTTATTGATGATCCACTCTTCCCATATTAATGTTGTTGACTTGGTCAAATTTGATCTTGTCCACATGTATTAGCCTTTTTCACACATGGGGTTGCTTGATCCAGTTATTAACATGATCCCTTTTCACATTAAGAGGGATTTCATGCCTACTTAAGATACTTATGGGCCTCCTTACCCATTTATTCATCTAACTAGATGTTAAGAGAAAAATTAATATTCCCATTAATTGCTTGCTAATTTAGGAATATTACAGTCTTCCCCTCCCAAATGTTGCTTGTCCTCTAGACACTGCAAGGGTGCTACAAAATCTCCCCTCCTCCTCTTGTGGCCTCCACATCCAATAGTCTCTACCATTTCTTCAGATATTCTGCAACAATTTTCCCTTCCAATGGTTCCCTCCAAATGTGTAAGTTGGCCTTTGGTGGATAAACCAAATGGCTTTCATCATGAAAGAATGGAAGGTCTATATGGAAACCTTCTTATTGTTCAATGGCCTCCTCAAGGTAGAAGTGATGAAAATCATATGGAACATCATTCTCAATGTAAGACTCCCATCTCCATGCTATCATCCAAATGAAATGAATCACCTCTTAGGTTGGTAATTCATAGAAAAACTCCTCCCAAATTCTCATGAGAGGCATGTCCCAAGTGCTCCAAAAAATAATATGTCCCACCTCATAAAGAAACAAGTGATCTACTATAGTGGCCATATCATCTCCTATGCTACCCTTGAAGCATGAAACACAAAAGGTGTGGCAAATTTCATCCCCCAAGGACACATCCAACCAATGTGTCTCCCCTTCAATCATGTTCCGAACAAAGATAAGAACATCTTCAGCATATGGAATCATAATTAAAGTCATGCTATCTACCATATGTATTAAAGGAGAAGGATAATGGTCCCTAATGTGCAACCAGCGTAGTTTTACTCCTAACTGCCATAGGATATGATATAACAAGTGTTTCTCCCACCACTTGTTTGCTGCCCCATTCCACTTGCATGTTTAGAGAAGGTGTATAATGTTTGGTGTTAATGAATCACACCATGATGAGTACATAATCTCCCAAAAATATTCTGGGGAATGGTCAACATCACCATTGCTCATGGCCTCAAGTAGCCCATGAGGCAAATAAGAAAGAGTGCCCCCTCTTGGAGCAATGCCCTACACATGTGTGGTAAGAAAATGCAAGTATATAGTAAATATATCATGATGTTTAGAAATATAATCCTTACCATACACTTGACTTGAATTAATGAGGTAGCTCATGGATGTGCTCCCTATCACACCCAATGAATAAGGAGGTGGTAATGATAACTCTTCCCAATATCTATGTCCCTCCTCAAACTGTAAACAATCTATGCACTTCCTCATATGATAGTGCATATCCTCTTTGAAGTCTTCCCACATGAATGTCTCCAAGATAGTACGGTATGCTCTAATGAAATTAATGGGATTGGAAAGCAAGATCTCATAGGCTGCATATAGTATTTTATCCTTTAGCTTGGAGTCTTTAGTTAAGTAGATCTGATCATGGAAGTAGATAACTCCATCAACCACTTTATACCTCTTCTCCATCACTTCCACATCAAGAACCTTACATGTGAAGAGGTTCTTGGAATATTCCACCAAGAGTTGGGACTCCCAATATGGATCTAGGCTTCCCAACAATGATAGTGTTGTAGAAATATGAAATGAAGTATCTGTCATAAGATGGTTCTCCTCTTTGACATGCTTAATGCCAAATTCACATGTTGGAGTGTTTTTACTCCATTTTTTCCACCTCCCTTGCAGCTGATCTTGCTCAAGACAAGATTGAAGTACATGGAAATCAACCACCTCATGAAAGGTCTCTCTCTTCCAAAACTTCCATAGTTTGGCCCATGCATACAAGTGTGTTAATACCCTCTTGTCATATTTAGAAATCTTTCTCATGTGTGGAAGTATCTTTTACTACTCCAAGACTATGGAGTGGCCCTTTGACACTATGTTCATGTCATTATATATTTCTGAATCATTTTCCAGCGCAAACAACTGAGTGGGATATGGAAATGTCCAACTCAGAAAATTGATCATCTCTCCTTGGAACCCACCAAAGGTTCTTAGTGTTGTGGTAGCTTATCCCAAGGCTCCTTCCTTAGCCAAATATGCATTACTACACTAATTTGAGAGAACACTTTACTCATCTTCCAATCAAGGGGTCTCCCTGGTGGAATGCCTCCATGTAATGAAACATCAAGGCCTAGAGTAGGATGTCTATATATGTGGATTAATTTTTCCTTGCCCTCACTGCAAAAATCCTCATGCCTCTTTTTTGCATCAATATTTTAAAATAGAGAGGTGCGTATGCTGTCAATCATATATACTGATAATCCTCCCCATCTGCTTCTTTTATCTTCAGAATCTCACCATCTATCAATGGTGGCACATGCTGCTCATGGAATGTGCCCTTATCTCCACATGTGAGATTCTTTGGAACTCCTTGTGAACTTACAAGAATTCCTCTTATTGAAGCAAGTGCTCCATTTCCTCTTCATAAGGTGCTAGATATGCTCTTGATATGATAAGCACTATTACCTCCAGCCTTCTATTTCTCCTCATCAATACTTGACAATTCCTCATCAACAATGCGAGACCTTAGAATTTGGTCTTCCATTGAAAGAGGAATATCTTCATGCAATTGGGATCTTGCCCTTGGCAAGGTATCATTCAATTTTTCATCCCCCTCAATGGTTTTCTCAAATGGAGTTGGTTTTATAGATCCCTCTAATCCATGCAAAGGTTTTGTTTGTTTTGGTTTGCTTAGCTCCACCAAAGGTGTATCATAAAAAAATTCATCAAACCTTTACACTATTCTTCTAATGAAATTTGAATAAGTAGATGTATTTTCATTATTTAATGAAAAGGATTTAAAAAACCACCAGGCATAAGCCTTACCTTCAAAATGCAGCACTGCTACTTTAATGGCTTCATCTTCTGAAACTTGATGTTGCTGCACGTAGGTGTATAGCTCCTCCACCCAAACCCTAGCTGGACATTTAGGTGAGCCACCAAAATTATATAGAAAGAATCTACCCACACCATGTTGCTTTCCCCTTGTGCACCTTTCCTCCTTGATATTGCAAAACTCTTTGAAGCTTAAGTGATCTTTGAACCTCTTAGATTTAGATTCATACTCTTGCAAATAATCACCTAGAGTCTCCTTCTTTGGCATATCTCCTTTCTCCATCTCGTTTGTCCTAAATATATGGCTCGTATAGCATTGTAAATCTGATGGTGTAGCTGAATTCTCACACCCATAATATGAGGAATTAGATCTTTCCTCATGTACATATCTTGTTGAGGGATCTCCATGTTTTTCCCTCCTCATTTCTTTGATGTCTTTGCTGATACCATGCAGAGTTTGAAGAAGAAGTTTTGAGAACTACTTCCCTCTAGACAATAAAGGTTTTCCTTGATCCCTTTTACAGATCCTCTCCTTCGTATGAGAAGACTCAATAATGGTTGAAGTACACAGGCTGAGCCAATATTAGAGCTCTGATACCACTTTAATATTCCCAAACGGGAAAATCAGCAATATGCATAGAAAAGGAATTTTTCAAAAATATGTGCAATAAAAGTCAATAAAATCCCATGGATCCTTTATATCAGACATTATTACAACAAAATAAAAAAGGAAATCAGAAACAAATCATTATAGCCTAGCTAAACAGGCCTCCCATGCTCAAAACAACCCAAAAACACTGCATCCCAAAGACTACTGCAACACAGAATTACTACAGGAAGTGACAAAGAATTTAATTGAGGGTTTATACTTTTAAATGAAAGAAAAAATATATCTTCTTATATATTAATCAATGATGCTCAAAAACAGAGATCTAGTCTCTTTTACAAAAATCCAAGATGACCCGGCAAGGGTTTCTTGATAAAAATGAAGTACAAGAAGCATATGTTGCATATATATCGCTGAATCATGTTGTATTGCTGAAAAAATACATGAATATGGCTAATAATACAAAGAAATGGCTTTAGCTCCTCCTACTAGATTTCCGGGAAAAAGGTTGATCCTCCTTAAGGGAAACTAGCTCATAAAACAGGGGTTTAAACCCTTCCACTGCAACACCATGAAATATAACGCAGTTTCTCCAAGGGACTACACTGTAGATGTAGATGACTACTTTTTCAAGTGCCAGATAGTGTAAATGAAGTCCATAAAGCTCCTCTCTGATTTCTTAAACGAGATCTCCAAGGAAGAGTGGGGAATTTCCGCATGAGAAAACCCTTGCACTAAACAGTGCAGCAAACTTAGCTAAATAATTAAAGCATGCAATAAGTCTAAATAGACCTAAACATCAAATAATATTCTCCAATCATGCCCCATATGGCTTCCATTCCCTCCATTATATAGTTGATGAGCTTCCTCACCATAGGTCCCACCCATTTATGAGGTTACTTCCATGCAAAGTCTCCTCCTCCAAAATTCCGTTGTCTCCATGAGTTCCACTCTTCTATTTACAGCATTGTTTGATTTGGTCAACGTTGACATAGTCTCCATGCATTGTATCCTTTCACACCCAAGGTGTATTTATTCTGACTAGCTAAACTAATCTACATTCACATTGAGTTGTCTTTATTGATGATCCACTCTTCCCATATTAATGTTGTTAAATTGGTCAAACTTGACCTTGTCCACATGTATTATCCTTTGTTCACACATGGGGGTTCTTGATCCAGTTATTAACATGATCCCTTTTCACATTAAGAGGGATTTTATGCCTACTTAAGATACTTATGGGCCTCCTTACCCATCTATTCATCTAACTAGATGTTAAGAGAAAAATTAATATTCCCATTAGCTACATGCTAATTTAGGAATATTACAATTATCCTTACGTAGGGATGGATTTCCATGACGATCCTGAGCTCATGCTTCCAAAGGTTGAGAAATGGGAAACTTAAGTTTTTGAAATTTTTACTTATGTTTTTAAGAGTAAACTATTGATGTTTCATGCATATGTTGGACTAGTTCAACCAGTGGGTGCCTCATATCTTCGTCGTGCAAGAGGACAACCATGTGAGAGGAATTAGTACCAGTACAAGATGTTGTGGTAGGATGGGATGCAATACGTGATATTGAGGTAACTGAGATATTATCGGAGGTGGAACGCAACATGGAGGGTCTAACACACAGGATTGATGAGACTGTGGTCGATCAGGATCCCATGTGACTTCAGCGACACACTCTTAGAGTGCCTATCCGCATTGGTCAATTACTATGCAAAATGGCTCATGTAGTTTCATTTTATCATGAGCACCATTGATTAGTCTACTTATATATTTGAATGTATTTTTTCATATGGGTGATGTAGCCATATGTGTCTCGGGGCACAAGTTTTTGTCAAACCAAACTTTATATATGTACATGTTTTCAATGTTTCCTAGTTCCTATTATTCTTTCAATATGATGTGATGTGAATTGAAACTTATTTACATTAGTTGCAAATATCTATCTAAAACGTGATTAGCTAGGGAATCTTCTAATGTGTTTAGTTTCTAGAAATATGTTCATATTGTATGAAGTCAAAATGTCTTTCTAGAATATGCACTCTCAAAACCATGCGAACAATGGTGGGATTTCTATCTAAATAAACACTCGCAAGTTGTATTACTATGAGTTGTGAGTTGAGTATGATGACTAAACAATAGATACCATGTGAAATAGCATCAAATAGTAGCTCAACCACTGCGCTATACTCCACTATTTTTTTAGTCGATCAACTAATGCAAATCCCTTGCATACTCACTAGCTCGCCATTTGGAGCAAAGATAGCCCATGGTGTGGAATATAGGTTTCAAGTACTACAACTAGCACCATCAGAATAATCAATGTATGGTTCGAGAGATGTCGACATCTACAAAACAAATGTAAGAAGGATCAGCAGAAACCATGGGAAAATCTCAAAAGACACACTGCAAACACTTTCAAACACACCTATAGACAGTATGTACACAATGTACTACACATGAGATCAAGCATAGTATTTTTTTAGGCACAACCTATTTCTAGGTTGCTCCCGGGGAACTTCATCGAAATCTACTAACTCATAGGCCCCTTTTGCAAGGACTCACTTGAAAATGTGTGGACCAAACCACATAGGTTGGAACTTTCTGGGACCTAACTTATCGGCCTCTTGGTCATATAAAATAACTAGGTCTCCTTCCAAGAAGACTTGAGGCTTGAAACTTTTGTCGTATTGCACATTAACATGTCATTTATGAGCTTCATTGGATAAAGAAACACTGCATCGAGTTTCTTCCAAATGAGTCAGATGTGAAATATGCTTCTCCTTTACGGAAGTGGCAAGAATAAATTTGACAGCTAGTTTCAAAGATGGAATTTCACATTCAATGGGGAGGATTTCTTCTAGACCATAGACCAAATGAAATGGTGTGAATTTGGTAGCAGTTCTAAATGAGGTTCAGTATTCCCACAAGGCAGCATAAAGAAGCAAGTGCTAATCCAATTTATGGACCCCTACCATACATTGAAGCATAGTTTTAAAAAAATTATTAACAACCTCAACTTTTCCATTAGCTTTTGGATAGTGGGGAGTGGTATTTTCACGTGAAATTCCCATCTTAGCAGCTATTTCGGTCATCATATGATTTCAGAAATGCTTTCCATGATCCATAACTATCGCTTGTGGCACACCAAACCTAGAAATAACGTGATTGAAGAAAAAATATGCAGTCGTTTCACCAGCGTCATTAAATGTAGGCATTGCCTTGGACTACTTTGTAAAGTAGTAAACAATGACAATAACATAATCATGCCCCCCGGTCAAGTGAGGGTTACATGTCATAAATTTAATGCCCATTTTGAAGAAGTACCAACAACGAAAATGATATGCAATGAAGCAGGTAGATCATGGATATTAAAATCATAGATCTGGCATGCATGACACTTCTAGACAGCGAGGAAGCAATCGCAAAAGATAGTGGGAAAAAAGTAACCAGCATGTAAAATCTTCTGCGCGGTAACGTAAACATATATATGTCCAATGCATGCCCCCAAATGGAATTTTTTAAGGACTTTCTTATATTCCTAAAGGGTGAGGCACCTATGTAAAATAATATCAATACCACAATGGTAAAGGGTTTCATCTATAGTGATGTAATTTCAGGATTGGTAATGAATTTTTCTACTCAAAGCGAGAGGTATTAGGCCAGAAATCTTGGGTCTAGAGATAGA